>QANX01001945.1:0-23772 GCA_003254975.1 Ochetophila trinervis | reverse complement strand
ATATATATATATATTATAGGAAGAATACTTAACAAAACGTTTACTTTTCAAAAATTCGAATGGATTTCAGTTTATTAGAAAAATATTATATTGTATTTTCATTTAATCATTAAAAAAATTACACTCCGATATCATATTGTATTAAAAAAATTACACTTTGATATTCGTTTAATGGTCTGCCGATTTTAAAATTTTACATTTTGTTATGAATTTATTAAAAAGCAAAATCCGTTGAAAAGGCTTACTTGCAACCCATAAAACCTTCAAAATCTTTTTTTAATTATTATTGTTTCACATTTTTCACCTATTCAAACATTAATAATTAAAAAAGCCTAAAACCATAAAATTCACCGTATAATCAAAATGCAAAATCATCGAATTTCCTGGGTCGCAATCCAGTTGAACTGAAATTCTAGCACCATATATCATCTCGCCCCTCCACTTTCATCGCTTTGCTTATCGGCCTCTTCAGTTTCTTTTTTCTACTCTTAATTTTGCAATCGCTATATGGATTGTTAGTCAATCCAAAGCTTGATTGTTCTCATAGATTGATGAGAATAATTTAGTATATCTCATAAACGAGATAGATGTCATTCTCATCTATTGTAATTATCTTTCGATGTTCTCGTGATTAGCCATTGTTCTGCCCCGGTTTCTATTTACCGAAGTCCTCAGCTTTATGCCAAGCTCAAATCCTAGATGGATTCTGATAACTTCTCCGCCAATGCAGTTTGTGTTATGATTCTAATTTCGAATTTGATGAATGTTTTTTTCCTCTTTGGTTTATGGAAGTGGATGTGTATTGTGAAAATTTGCAAATGTAAGTGCACGCTGTCGAAAATAAGTAATTAAAACAGTGAGTATGACTATCATTCCCACAATAATTGTTTGATTATTCCTACCAAAATTATATTAATTCTAATTTTATTTGAACTAAATGGAATTGATTTAAAATTGTATGAAATGAAAAGAAAAGAACACAAATAAAAAAATTAATATTAAATAGTATAAATCGACCGGGACAAATTTTATTAAATTAAAAGCCTAAGGTTTCAAAATCCACTACAATTAATTAGTATTGAATTATCAATCTCATTAATCTAAAAGTGTTCTCCTAGTTGATAGTCACGATTCTTTAAATTATTCACTTGTCTCTCTCAAAGTCTAATGAAACCATCCTTAAATGCTAATCTCCTATACTTATAGAAAGATGAAAACATTCATGATTCATTAAGCTCTACTATTCATTTCAATGACTACACAAACAATGCAAAAAAAATTCTATTTCACATTCAATCTATGGTGTTCAACACATTGAAGTAGACACACAAATCTCAACTTGGTTTTATTATGATTGACTAATCATCTAATTAATGGACAGTTATTTAGAAGCATTATGAATAGTGTAGAATAATCAACTAACAAATAATAATTCTATATAAAATTAAAAGAGAGATTTAATACATCATAGTAAGGTTACATCGTAGCCCTAGAAAAGAGAATTTAGTTCATAATGAAAATAAAAGGAATTCTAATGATTAAAGTGAACATCCTAAAAATAGAAAAAACGAAAAAACTACAGTTAAAACTTAAATCCTTACTGCTTGATCTCCTCCTTGCAATCCAAATCAGTTTTTTTTTTTTTTTCCAACCGTCATTCCCTTTTTTTAATTTGAAAGTAAAACCCTATTTAAAGTTTTATCAAGTCATAGACAAAAATGGAATGAAAATTTCTAAAAATCATATAATTTGTTATGCCAAATGCTTAGGCTCTCCATGAGCAGCGCCTAAGCGCTCTGTATGCTGCAAAATATATTGAAGCATTTTTAAAGTGCCTAGGCACTACACACTCTGAAAAATGAATTGCACTCTTCTAGCGCCTATGCCCTGACCTTGGTTTTTGTATCGAGTAACCTTCCAGCACCTAGACCCAAAGCTTGGGCACTCTCTGACTTTTTCGTTCTCTTCATTTCTGAATAATTCTCCAATTGTCATTTATTGATCCCAAAAGAACAAGCATTCATCCAACCTACAAAATAAACACAAAACATGAATAAATGAACTTAAGTTCCTCAAGTAATAACTAAATGCTAAGCAAGTAAAAACTATCCACTCATCAAATACTAGGTTTTTAACATTTTGCTAGTCCTCAAGAAAAAGAAAGAAATAATACCTAAAGATGGGTGGATACTGATTCGATTGAAACTATTCAACATGTCTAAAAAATTTCACAAACTATATAGCTAAATGAAAGCTCTTAACAATATGATTGAATAAAACTTCAACTCAAGTGACAACTATTCTTCTTACATGAGATTCTTTGAGTGCATGTGTGTTAAGCTCTTTTACATCTAACCATTAGCATCCCAAATCAGTTCATGCAACCAAGTAAACAAACTACATCTCTAGATAATGAATTTTAAGAATTCTATAGGTCTTCTTTTCAGGCCACTTTCCACTGATGTAGACTTCCATAATATCAAAGTTCATTAATACTTTACTAAGCTTATAATGAAAGGCTAGGGAAATGGTAGGATAAAATATTTTAATGAAGCTTAAATCACCCTAAGAACAATACCACTCTAGGACTTTTCAAGAGCTCATTTCAAACTTTAATTTACATCATCCAAACTTGACTTCACTATTTTTTTTAACTACACCCTAAAACTTTATTTTTTTTTCTTACATTAGGCATAGTATTTTTTGTTTACCTTTTTTTTTTACAACAAAATTTTCGTACTGCAATGAATCACCCAAAATTGATCAAAGCTCCATTCGTTTTCCTAAAATGAACAACATGCTTCAAAGTGGGGAAAACAAAATTGGAAATCAAATACAAGCTAGGCTAAAGATGTGGTTGACAAAGAAAATGATAAGTTTTTAGGCTTAATGGGGTGAACTAAGGATAAAAATTCAAAACACAAGTTAGATTGAAATGCTCAAACTGTCCAAAGATGGCCTAAATCAAATATTTAGATTCATGAAGCCTATAGAATTTTGCCTCAAGCAGCAATCAGACAAGCTCTAGAATTCCATAAGATTTATAGGCTACTTAATCCTTTTTCCAAGTAAGCATAAAAGTTAAATATTCTAGGCTTTGTGCTCAATAAGTCAAGGAATCACAAGCAAAAATAAAATCAACACAACCAAGCATACACATAAACACAGAGTTTATAACTTTTCAATGACTATAACAGTTTAAACAACTTTTCAACATTGACCTTAGAATAATCAACCAAACCATTACTTAAACAACTTATCTAACCTATACTAAAACCAACTTAAATAACCTAATAATTAATATTTTTTTTGAACAAATAAAACAACTAAAGCAAATAAAAAGAAAATGGCCACCCGTAAACTTTAAATTGACATTGTCCTCAATGTAAATGAAAGAAGAATAAGGCAAATAGGACTTCTCTGAATGCGGGTGGTTTCAATTCTAATCTTTTTCTTCATTAGTAACCGAAAACTTCACAAACTTCATACTTTAACCCCTAAACTTACTTAAGGTCCTGAAATTAGAATCAAAAGCATCACAATGAATCATGAAGGAAGCAAAAGAATACTAATTAGACCAATATGAGATTAATAAAGTGCAGCAAATTTAAAGTAAAAGTTTAGAACACCTGGGTTGCTTCCTAAGATGTACTTATTTATATTCTTCACGCTAACTTTTTCATCAAAAATTTAGCCCAAATTAATTGTTGGTTACTTCCACCTACTTATTTCCTAGTAGTTATCTTTCCTTTATAACCAATTTATGATCATTGACCTCAATCTTATAGCACCATTCATCTTTTGGATAGAGAGTTGGCATATCAATGTTAAATGTGACTGCTTCCATGTCCACTCTAAATGTTAAAATGCCTTATTAGATATCTATTAAAGCATGACTAGTGGCTAAAAAATGTCTACTAAAAATCAAAAGAACGTCATCATTCTCATCCATATCCAAAATAATAAAATCCATAAGAAAATAAAACTTGTCTGCTTTAACTAGAACAACCTCTAGTATTCCCATAGTCTTTTGTATGGTGTAATCTACAATTTGTAATGAGATTGAAGTGGGTTTCACTTCTTCAAGCCCAAGCTTCCTATAACATGAGAAATGAATTAAATTAATGGAAGCTTCAAGATCACATAAAGCATTATTAAATTTCACATGACCAATAAGGCAAGAAATATAGAAACTCCTTGGATTCTTCAATTTAGGTGGCAATCTATTTTACAAAATGATGCTTCACTCTTTAGTAAATGCAACTATCTCATGCTCCTCTAGCTTCTTTTTATTTCAGAGAATCTCTTTTATAAACTTAGCATAGTTGGGAATTTATTCCAAAGCATTTGCAAAAGGTTTATTACATGCAATTTCTTAAAAGTATAAAAAAAATTTAAAAACTGAATATCTTATTTTTGCTTCTAGAACCGTTGAGGATATGGGATTTTCAGTACATAAGATGAAGGATTAATATGGGAACAACTTTAACTTATTCTCATAAAGTGCTTCATTGTTTGGTTCATTTGAATGATTATGTAATTTCTCCTTCTGTACCTTAGCTAATTCAGTAGTCTTCTTCAATTGTACTGTAATAGCTATAACATGCTTTTCCAGATTCATCTTTATGTTACTAGGCATAGAACCCTGTGATTTTATACTTAGCATGCTGGCTATTTTTTCCAATTGTACTTCCAGATTCTGGATCGATGCCACTTGGCTTTAAATAGTTGTCCCTTGTCTCTGCAATGTGGCCTTTGTTCTTGTTATAAACTAGCTTGTGGCTATGGTCAATTGGGCAAGAACATCTTCCAAGAAAATTTTGTTTGGCACAGGTTGACGTTGTGGTTGCATTTAGGATTGTAAATTACATGGTGGTTGAAGTGCACTGTGATTGTTTCTCCATGAAAGATTCAAATGATTTTTTCATCCTGAATAATAGGTATTGGAGAAAGGATCATATGTCTATTGAAATTACCATCAAACTACATTTTTTTAGAAGACGTGAAGCAAAAAGATTTCCAGCTTCACATTTAGTACTAGTATGAGGTCTGTTGCAGAAGACTTTACGAGGAGTATGAATCGCAATATGGTTATAGCACCAATATGCTTTGATAATGTAGCAACTTCAGCAGTAAGTGCAAAGAGTGCATCAACCTTATGAACTCCCACACTTTTCTTTGGCATAGTATATTCAAAAGGCCAATGATATGCATTAGCAGCCATCACTTCCAACAACTTATAAGTCATCCCATGTATCTTACTTATGAGCGAACCACTTGCAGCCACATTTTCCAATATAAAATGTTTGCAACTACAAACACTTGGGCAATCCATGACTTGGACATCTAAGAACTAATGTTTGTACCTCTCCCATGCCTCATATAATTTCTTAATCTATTCTTGATTAAGAGTGGTAATCTCATTGAGCATATTAGCATTCTTCGCTGGAGAGAAGAATTTTGCTATAAAATTGAGTCAACATATCCCATGTGGTAATGGTTCCCACTGGCAAATATTGTAGCCAACCTTTTGCTTTATTCCAAAGTGAAAATGGGAACAATCTAAGTCTTATGGCATCATTGGTAACAACATTATGCTTAAATGTGGCATGGATCTCCAAGAATGCTATATGAGCATTTGAATCTTCAGTTGCCAAACCACTAAGTATAATTTCTTGATCTTGAAAGTGTTGGTTTGAATAGGTGTTCTTTTTATTCTAGAAAGTTACCAATGGCATGGTATAATCCCTAATGCCCTATTGTTTTTCACTTGTTCTTCTGCATCAACCATGGTGTCTTGCAATTGTCGAATAACTGCTTTTTTTTTCCTTCCCAATTTTGTCAACGAGTTCTCTCTATCTCATATTTCAAATACACTAATTCGTAGCTCTTAGATCTTCCCATAAACCTAAGAATGGAACCTTAAAAGCCAAGATAAAAACAAACCTAAACAAAAGTAAATAATAAACAAAATATCCAAACTAAAATTAGAATTATTTAGTATTGATATAAATATGCCAAAACAATCTCCGAAAACGGCGTCAAAAACTTAATGTGAGTTTTTTTTTTGGCAAATGCAAGTGCATGTTATCAAAAGCAAGTAATAAATATAATGAGTACTAGTATCTCTCCCATAAGGATTGATTGATTATTAAATACCAATATTATATTAACTCTAATTTTATTTGAACTAAACAAAATTGATTTGAAATTGTATGAAATGAAAAGAACAAAAATAAAACAAACTTAATAATAAATTGCAGAAGCCAAACAAGACAAAATTTATTTAATTAAAAGCTTAGAGTTTCAAATTTCACCATAACTAATCAGTATTGAATTATTAATCTCATTAATCTAAAATTATTCTCCTAGTTGAAAGTCATGATTCTCTAAATTTTTCATTCATCTCTCTCGATGTCTAATGAAAACGTCCTTAAATGCTTATCCCGTATACCTATAGAAAGATGAGAACATTTAAAAATTCATTAAGTTATATGGTTCCTTTCAATGACTATAGAAATCATGCAAATACATTCATATTTCACATGCAACTATGGTATTCAGTACAATGAACTAAACACACAAATCTCCTCTTAGTTTTATTATGATTAACTAATCATTTAATTAATTAAAGAGCAAATTACACGTGGGAAATCCAAATTATTCGTCATTTTCGTCCAATTTTCTCTATTAAAATCACATGCAGACCACGTGGGAGGAAACCCAAGAGCACTCAACGTCTATTCCTCTCCTTACTCCTCCCTCTTCTCCTTTTTCTTCTTCTTATTCTTCCTCCCCACGCAGATGGATCTGTGCTTAGATGAAGCCACATGCAATATGGGGAGGTGGTCGGCATTGTCGCTGAACATTGAAACATTTTTTTTAATTTAATTTGGACTCTTTTTTTTATACAAATGTTAATTTCTTCTTTGCACTCCACGTTTTCCTTTTCTTTTTCATTCTTTATTTTTTTTTTGGTAATTCCACTTGTCAAATCACGATGTGTTATACTCTATATATGTTACAAAACTCTTATTCCTTGTTAATTTTTTGAGATATGTATACATTGTAGTTTGTACTATTTCACTCCTCTTTCTACCATTGTTGATTCTGCGAAATGGCACAAACGTGAAGATCTTATCTGTGAGGCACCGGCCTAATGCACTCTAGCGTTCAAGTCAAAGAACATTTTTGGAGGCTATAAAGAAAATGATCTCTCTAGGGATAGAATTCGGGATCTTTACCTCAATACTCTGGAGAGGTATTTATAATGTCCCACGTTTTTAGGTCTCCTAATCCTTTTAAGAAACCAAGCCCTCAGCCCTAATAGGCTCAACCATAGGGCCTTGTTATTAGGATAGTTTCCTAATCCCATTGGGAATAGATCCCTAGAGTGGTCTTTTAGATATGCTCTATGTCTTCGAACATACAAGCTACCAAACCCTTGAACACATGCAACGACGAAATCCACGAGTGGTGATTCGTCTGAAGCTTCATGTAACAATTGGGTGATCCCGAGTAGTAGATTACACTCAGAAGCTCTATCAAAGGGTCGGACAGTCCAACCAATAATATTCAAGGATAGTCATTTCTGTTAGAATTTACTTTACCCGCACAGTTAGCCATCCACTCCATTGAATAAAAAATTTATTCAATTGGAGTAGCCACAAAATATCTTAGACTCTTGAGTTGATTGATATTAATAGAGCCTTTGATCAATATCACATCCCGTCAACACGTTTTGCTTTGGTCCAACGCCATAGGTCTGACGAAACGGCTGGCCATCAAATCACCAACAATCACTAAATCTTTGCCATTGATTAGAATTTCCAGATCTGGATCTTAACAAATGATTTTTGCATAAATATCCCTTTTCTCCCCCTTTTCCTTTTTTACGCACAAAACTCTGAATATCATTTATAGTTTTTCTTCCTTACTCTCAAACCTTTGCACAAACTAGACTTTCTTGCCTAAAAATCTCCCAAATCTTGCTCGTCTACCTCTGACAACCTCATTTGCACCATTTACAGCTCTCAAAAAGCACTTCCCCTCTAAGTCACAGGTGTATCTTGCACTCTTTCCACTTTCACCTCATGTGTTCTTCGTGTTCTCATGTTCTTCATATTCACAGTTAGTACTTTCTTTTTTATCTCAATATTTTCATTTCATAAATTCTTTTTTTGTTTATTCCTTCATCAAGAACTTCTATTTTTTTTTTACACGAAGTTCCTCTTCGAGCAATCGTGTCTTCCAATTCTTCCGACCGTAGATACACCTATATATCCATAGATAGCTACCCTATAATTAAACCAATAGGATATTCAATAAATAAATATGAGGATAGATACTCGGATAATCCATCAGTAGAGTCTGGATTCAAAGAACAACAAACCTCTTTGGTTCCATCCCTTGTTCATATAACCAAATAGGACTTAGACTTGTATGGTAGGCAACTTGCCCTTGAGGAGATTCCCAAGACAGAAGAGGAACTTAAGGATAACCAATCCCATAGGAATTCTGGAAACAAAAGAGTAGCCTCGGTATGTTCCGACTGCAATCGAAACACTCAGTCCTCTAACCATTGGAAGAGTCAAGAGAAAAGGGAGTCGACCTTTTACAAACCCAAAATTACAACCAGCCACAAACTTCTTTCGCTTAGAACAAATACCACTTCACCAAAGTTATCCATGACTATGCCAATGATCTCAAGTTAGCCGCTGACCCCCAAGACATCTATACATGCTTTTATGAGATCCCATTTGGAATTGGACTTCACTTCCCAATTTCAACGTTCATGTAAATCACTATGTCTTAATTCGACCTTTCACATGCACAACTAATGCCCAACACCTGGCGTATTTTACTTGGCTTGACCTTGCTTTCTGGGACAAGATCTATCAACCTCTCAACCTCAGTTTTTCTATAATTCTACTCACTCCAAGAAAATTTCAATGAGAAATATCATTTCTTTCTTACTGCACAGAAACACAGAAAACTCTTACTCAACACTAGCACATGCGACAAACATTAGCAAGATGCACAATCGAAGCTATAATTAGACAAAAGAATAATTCATCGAAAAATGCTCATATCCGAGAGAAACTCCACTGGTATGGTTTTTTTGTTGGCAAGATACACAGCTGAAGCTATATTAGCCAGAACATCGTCGTGACTATTTTCCTCCCTTGGCAATTACTTCAGCTCCACCTTTTCAAATCTCTGCATGAGTTCCTGATCTTTCTTCAAATACTCGACCATGGTGGGATATTTTTCTGCATAGATTCCATTCACTTGATTTACAACTAGCTGAGAGTCACTCACAATTTTCAGTGACGTGGCCCCAAGCTTTCGTGGAAAACCCAATTTTGCAATCAGTGCCTCATACCCAGCCCCATTATTAGACGCCTAAAACCAAAACATAGAGAATGTTATATTAAATCACTATCTGGACTCTTCAACAGGATACCAGATCTACTCCCCATGGCATTGGAAGAGTTGTTTACAAATAAATTTCATTCGGATCTAAAAGCATCAGCCTCTTTCTCTGCCTCTATAGAAGCCTTCGAAAACTTCGCAATAAAATCAACAATGACCTAGAACTTCATTGTTGTCTGAGGGACATACTTGAGGTCAAATGATTCTAACTTAGTTGCCCATATAGCCATACACCCAGCAAGGTCGAGCTTGTGCAGAATAGCCCGAACATGATAGGTCGTGACCACTTCGTTGGAATGACTCTCAAAATATAGTCTTAGCTTCCTAGCAGATATCACGTGGGTGGGGTGTAGGTTAACTTCTCCATTCGTAAGTACCTTGTCTCTGTATCTAGCAGCACCTTGTTTTTATAAAATATCGACCTCTGATATTTCCTTTTAGACTTCAATAGAGCCGACCTTACTGCCTAGTCCAAAATGGCCAAATATAGTTTAAGAACGTCCCCTTTGAGTTTGGCTTTACTAGCAACAGAGGTGACCTGAGATAACTTTTCAACTTGCATAACACCTTTTCACACTCATTCGTCCATTCAAAAATTGTCTTGCCTTTCAAAATTTAAAAAAAAAACCTGTGGAATTTGTCTGATGACCTATATATAAACCAACTCAATGCAGCCACCTTTCTGTTCAACCTCTACACATCCTTCTTTCTCCGTGGCGAAGGCATATCAATCATCGTTCAATTAGATCTGGGTTCACCTTTATCTCAGTTTAAGTGACCAGGTGCCCTAGGAACTTTTATGCCGAGACTTTGAACATGTACTTGTTGGGTTGACAAGAGCTATAGTTTTGTCCTTGCCTGTATGAGCTACAAGACCACCCGAATACAAATCATGAAGAATAAACTAGCGAAGTGAGACTTGAGGAATGCATAATTGATTGCCCTTGAACAGAAAACCATCAAAGATATGATAATCATTCATATGATCATGTAAGCTGCATTTTTCCCAAATTTGAGCAAATTCACCATCCGTGGCATAGAGATCCTTTAAATGGTCAAAATCAGTGAGATCAATTTTGAGAATAGTGAATAGAGAATGTTGCTGACTAAGTGCATCTGCCACTTTGTTAGCATGACCAGCTTTGTGCTGAAAAGAATAATGAAACTTTTGTAAAAACTCAAGCCAATGTGCATGGAGACTATTGAGGTTTTTCTTAGAGTTCAAATATTTCAATGGTTGATGGTCACTTTTGAGTATAAAATCCCTGTGAACTAAATAATGTTGCCAGTGTCCAAAGGCTCGGATTACAGCATAGAGTTCTTGCTCGTAAGTGGTCCACTTCTGTCGAGCTGGACATAACTTCTCACTGAAAAACTCGATAGGTCGGCTTTCTTGCATTAACACAGCTTCAATACCGGTCTTAGAGGCATCCATTTCTACTTCAAATGTCTTGTCAAAATTGGGCAGAACCAACACAGGAGCATGTGTAAGCTTATACTTAAGAGTAGCAAAGCTTGTGTCTTGATCATCAGTCGACTGAAATTGACCCTTTTTGAGACAATTGGTAAGAGGAGCTGCTACCTCACTGAAACCCCGAATGAATCGCCGATAAAAGGTGGCGAGACCGTGGAAGCTTCGTAGCTCAGAGACATTTTTAGGAGTAGGCCACTGAACAATAGCTTGAATCTTTTTAGGGTCAGTGTGAATACCCTGTTTGCTGACTATAAAGCCAAGGAAGAGGAGTTTCTCAGTAAAGAATTCACACTTTTAAATGCTAAGGTAGAGCTTGTTGTCCCTTAAAGTTTGAAAAATAAGTCGCAGGTGGCCCAAATGATCACTTTTCTGCTTACTGTACACCAAGATATTGTGACAGGACCCGCCCCGAAAATTCCTCCAGAATAACCGGAGAGGCCCCGCCTGAGGAAGATTTCACCAGAACCCTTCGGGGCAGCCGACAGAATCCTCCTCCAAAAGGGGTTTAATAAACAATAAAACCATAAATAGGACTAAAACATGATAAGTTATGCATTGCAACAAATAAGTAGCTGTGCTGAAATAAATAACATAACAGTTTAGGGAGAAGGTAGGAATGACAGAATCACAAGTGAGATAAACAAAATATAAAAGATACAAATTCATCAATGAAACAGAATAAAGGAAACAGGATTTATACATAAGTTGAAGTAGTAGCGGAAGTCGAGTGCGAATGCGATGCCGACGGTAGCTCACGAGGACCTGCAGCTAGGACCTAGGGAACGAAGTTAAAAATACAAAACGTGAGATAATAAAATCTCAGTGAGTGCTCCTAGATAACTACAATATATAAGTTCAACAGTTTAAATCCTTTACACTCAAACCTCACGTCACTCAGTTGAAAAGTTCCCCGTTTTGAAAATCATTTCGCAAAACCCTTAGTTTAATCCCCAAAATCATTAAATCATTATAACAGTTTGTGGGGCGAAAACGTAATTTAAAATAATCATTGAAAACACGAATCAATCACTAAAACCATAAGGCAAAATCCATGAATACAAAATCATAACTGCAACCGTAAATCGAAAATCATATAAATCCAAATCGTATAAATCCAAATCATATAAAACAAATCCATATAAATCCAAATCATATAAATCCAAATCATTTAAATCCAACACCGATCTAAAACCAAACACCATGGGCTCCAACCCACAACTCAAAACCATCAATTTAAAATCAGCAATCAACAATATAAAACTCAACCAGTACCACAACATAGTATCGTGTCGTGTGACCCTCAGAGTCCTAATGGCGTCACAGGCGGGGGGAGGGGGGTAAACTCATCACAACGAACCGGCGTCCCAAATCCGTCATGGCAGGATTCTCATCATCTCTCTCCCGACACGTGTCCGCAGCAGAGGATGGCATAATACATATAGCGCACATAATAATCCAATATCTCAATCAACATCTCGATACCGTGTGGTACTCCTCAAAACCAAATCCAAAATCCTCCATCATCGAATATCAACAATTTTTCAAATCCTTTTACTTTTAAACAAATTTCCAAAATCTTCTCTTTCGAAAAATTTGACGAAAACAATCAAATATTTCGCATATCAGAAAATTGCCCCAAAATTCTTAAAATCCATAAAAGCCATAATTTTTCTTTAAATCACCAATTTCCACAAAATTGTAAAATATCCAAAATATCAAAATCACCGATAACCATTTAAAACACAAATGCACATTTAATCTTAAATCATCAATAATTTAAATCAGAATATAATATATTTAATAAGCATAATTTAAAAGCGCAAGAAATTTCAATCAAAACAAATCATATGCAGTTAAATCATAATAATATATAATTCCAAAATGATTTAGAAAATAAATGCACTCACTGGTCTCACGCGTGCTCCTGCTGGATCTCCGGTCCAGCCCTCGAACATGCACGAACACCTAATAATTTACCGAAAATTTTTTTTAATTACCGAAAATCTAACCAAAGGCTCAGAGGAGTCCTCTAAGTCTCCAATTACAAGTTTAAAACACTAATTACAAGATTGCCCAACAATTTCAATAATTACGAAAATACCCCAATATTTTCAGAAATTACGAAAATGTCTCAAATCGGTAAAAATCCCCAAAATACACGGATTTTCCCGTTTCAAATCTGATTTCAGCAAACTTTATACCGAAACAAAATTGAAGATGCAAGGAACAAGAATCTACCTTCAATTTCAAGATTCGTCCCCGCCAATGTTCGGAATTGATCCCGAAGATCGAACCTCGGCCGGGATTATGCATTTTTGAATCTGACCGAAATTGGACCAAATCGAAGGTACAGCAAGCTTGCCCACGACCCCCAGAACGCGTTGGGACAGGAGGTGAGCACTCACTCGCCGGAAAAGGAGGAGATCGGCGGCGGCGCGTGGAGGAAGACGGCGGCGGCTATGGGCAGCGCATGCGGCGGTCGTCGGAGCTTGGGAAACTGCAGNTTTTTGAATCTGACCGAAATTGGACCAAATCGAAGGTACAGCAAGCTTGCCCACGACCCCCAGAACGCGTTGGGACAGGAGGTGAGCACTCACTCGCCGGAAAAGGAGGAGATCGGCGGCGGCGCGTGGAGGAAGACGGCGGCGGCTATGGGCAGCGCGTGCGGCGCGTGCGGCGGTCGTCGGAGCTTGGGAAACTGCAGATCTGGTCGCTGGCGTGCTCTGAAGCTCGTGGTGGTGGCTGTGTCGTCCCATTCGCCGGCGATCGGAGTAGATCTAGGTGGAAAGGTGGCTGTCGCAGGTGGTTTTTCCAAAACTTCGCGACCGTTTTCCGATGTGATACGGCAGTCTCCGGTGTCAATCTTGGTACCAAAATGTAGATCGTCGCACCAGCTTTCCAACGGTACCAAGCACGCTCCCTAACTCCACCGGAACAGGGAGATCTGGCCGGCCAAAGGTGGTGTCGCAACAGTGCACGGTTGCACGGGTTGCATGAGCCCTCGGTCTCGCTGCAATTTCCGGCGATCTAGGTCGTTTCACGGTGAACCACCGGTACGAGGAGGAAGAGGAGGTTGCCGGCTTCGATTTATGGGAGGTGGTCGGCCAACTCCGGCCACGGTGCGGCGGCAATCGGCGAGGGAAGAAGGGACACGGTGAAGGTGGGAGGCGCGGGTAAGGTCTGGAAAATTCCAAACTTGGCCAAAATTTAAAGATGGAGACAGGATTTCCCGTCCAAAATATTTGTCCTTGCTAAATTACCAAAAAGCCATTCGCACTAAAATGACCATAACTTCCTGGTCTTAACTCCGAATTAAGCATACTACTAGTCTACGAACTCGTATCGACTAGCTCTACGCAACAGTACCAAAGTCAAAGCCAAAATATAACCACACAAAAAGTCAACTCTAAGCCCACTCAAGGTCAAACTGGTCAAACTTGGAAATTTTATTATTTTTCTCAAAACGGGATGTTACATATTGTCGAAGTAAACCACAACGAAATGACCGATAAAAGGTTTCAGAATTTGGTTCATAAGCCTCATGAAAGTGCTTGGTGCGCTACAGAGACCGAAAGGCATGACCTGCCATTCGAACAACCCCTCTCGAGTTTTAAAGGCTGTCTTCCACTCATCACCAGGTCGTAGCCGAATCTGGTGGTAGCCACTCTTCAGATCGAGTTTAGAAAAAACCAGTGACCCTTCCAACTTATCCAACATGTCCTCCAATCGTGGGATGGGGAAACAATATTTGACTGTTATCTTATTAATGGCCCGACTGTCTACACACATGCGCCACGTGGCATCTTTCTTGGGGACTAACACAGCAGGCACAGCACACGGGCTAAGGCTCACCCGAACCAGTTGCTTGGCCATTAAGTCATCAACAATGCTCTGCAATATTTCATGCTCTTTGGGGCTCATCCGATAGTGTGGGAGATTTGGTAAATAAAACCCTTGTATGAAATCTATCTGATGTTGAATGTCACGTATGGGGGTAATTCTAAGGGAAGTTCTTCTGGAGATAAATCCTGGAACTCATCTATGAGATGCTATATTGAGGGAGGAATATGAGGTGCAACAAGCTAAGGGTCTTTTAAAATTAAAGCAATGAAAAGGTTGGGGGGAACAAGGGAGTGAGGCTATAACAGTGGGGCATGTGGTTTTATGGGTTGGGAATGTAAAAGGGGTGCTATTTAGGGTGCACATTTAGGTGGCACAGTAGAAGACTGTTTCAAGGGACAGGGCATGTTAGGTGAATGTGTGGTAGGTAAGAGAATAATTTTCCTCGGGCCCCAGTGTAGAGAGTAAGTATTTGCCCGGCCATCATGGTTCACTGACCTATCAAACTGCCACGGTCTACCTAGCAGAACATGGCAGGCATCCATGTCAACAATGTCACAAAGAATGGTGTCTTTATAGTGATGGCCGATAGAGAGTGGTACCCTGCACACTTCAGTTACACTTGCTTCACTGCCTTTTTTAATCCACCCTATCTTATAAGGGTATGGATGCTTCTCAGTGGGCAGTTGCAAGGCTTTGACTAAAGCCTTCGACACCACATTTTCACAACTGCCTGCATCAATTATAATTTCATAGACCTTGCCCTTAATTGTGCAGCGAGTTTTAAATATAGCATTGCGTTGGTTGGCTGCCTGTGCCATAGAGGAAAGCAAAATTTTCTGCAAGATACAAACAATAGCATCACCATCATCCCCCGCAACTAACTCAGTATCAATTGGCTCTTCCGAAGCAAAGTCTTCATTGATGCCTTCAAACTCATCATCAACATCTTGAATTTGCAGGACACAGCGTTGAGGACAGTCACTGGACCTATGACCGACTTGATTACACTTAAAGCACTTCATGGGAAAAGGTTTTGCATGCGGGTTGGGGGCTTTGTTAGGTAGAATTGGGGATTTGCCATTGTTTTTGGGCATTTGGTCCATATTTGGTCTAGGGAAAACAGGCTTTTGGGGTGGCTGTTGTTACGGTGGGGGTTTATCGGGATAACAATCTGAAACAGATCTCCACTTAGTGGGAGGACGAGAGTTGGACCTATCAAATTGTTTTTCCACACGAACAGCAAGGTTCACAGCATCATTAAGATTCTAGATAGGACTGAGTTCAAGTTTTTCTTAGATTGCACGAGACAAACCAGAAACAAACCTCGCCACTTGTTGCGGTTATGTTTCTTGCAAGTTATTTCGAGAGCTTAATCGAAAAAATTCCTCTAAATACTCATTGACAGTATGACCACGTTGGTGACATTGATGGTATTGCTGGTACAGAATTTGGTCTTAGTCAGTGGGTAAGAACCTGGCTTTCAACAATAGTTTCATCCGATGCCAAGTCTTGAACACATTTTTTCCTTCCTTTCTCCTATTCAATTGTAATTGCTCCCACCAGGCCGATGCTCCTCCCGGTAACTTATAAGCCACTAGCTTAACCTGCTGCATTTCAGATATATCCATATATTCCAGAAAAGATTCCACACTATGCAACCAATCCAAAAAATCTTCAATATGCAAATGGCCATCAAACCAGGGAATACCAATTTTAAGCTTGAAATCACTCGATCCAGTATTGCGATGGTACCTGTTGTACATACCCGGAGGTCTTTGAGGTTGTCCGAAGGTTTGATTAAATCGCCTACATGGATTGTTCATGAAAGCAGCTTCGATTTCATCATCGGAATCCATTTCAGAACTTGGGGAAGATGGTCAACAATGGTGTTGATGTTCATCCATATCTGGGACCTCAGTTCTTTCAAAACTTCGATGAAGATGCAGATTCAATTTTGGAGGCGCTGAAGGAGTTCGAGCTAACTCTCGAGTTCCTCTTGCAGTTGCCGGCGGACTATTACCACGTCCCATGTCAGGTCGAGATAAAGAATGTCGAACTTCATTGGTGAGAATGTCCAATTTCTGTTCGATATTTCGGATAACCACCCAAAGGGTCTTCATGTCAAGATCTTCGTCATTAACATGGCTACTACCTTCACTAATCTTTGCCATGGCAGAACACGGCAAACTTCCTTGCTCTGATACCAAAGTTGATGTAGCAGTAAAATTAACAAAGTTTTCTTCAGCAATTAAGATAGAAATAAACTATATTAATCCAACCTGAAGAAGAAGTTTCATTCGAAAGCTTACAAGCTTTAAAAAAAACAATTAACAATATTGTGTAAAAAGTATTCAATACTCATGCAAGAG
Organism: Ochetophila trinervis; assembly: GCA_003254975.1. Taxonomy (NCBI): domain Eukaryota; kingdom Viridiplantae; phylum Streptophyta; class Magnoliopsida; order Rosales; family Rhamnaceae; genus Ochetophila; species Ochetophila trinervis. The sequence continues at coordinate 6,651 of QANX01001945.1, read as the reverse complement.
TAATTTCGTGTATTAAAGCTAAAAGATGAACAAAATGCCAATATTGGCTGCGTTTAAAGAAACGGAAAATCAGCTAACGACAAAATAGCATAACTAACTTAAATGAATCGTTTAAGTATTCTTGACTCCAAAGAAACACTTTGAAACAGCCACACTTTGCCTAACGGTCATAAAATTCAAACTATGCCTCATCACCATCCTCCACTGTTGTCTTCTTCGTAGTTTCCTTCATCACGATGTAGCAATAAATTCCCTTCTTAGTCATGAAAGACGTCTTCTCTTAGTCATCTCGATGCATTAAGATCTTATTATAACCCAAGAAATCATCCAGGAAGCTCATCATATTGCGGCCCGCAGTGGTGTCTACCAACTAATCAATCATTGGGAGCAAAAAACTGTCATTCAAACATGCTTTGTTCAAAACATTAGAATCATTGCAAACCCTATTTTTTATGTTCTTATTCTTCACTGCAGCTACATTTGCTCGCCAGTCTGGATAATGAACCTCTTTGATCATGTCATTGGCCTAGAGCTCATATACTTCTTCATTTACCGCTTGATTCTTTTCTAGAGCAAATCTCTTTCTTTTATGCTTTACTGGTTTGAAAAATGCATCAACGTTCAATTTGTGAGTGATTATCTATGGGTCTATTCCACACATGTTACTTGGATCCCAAGAAAAATAGTGTATCCTCTCCTTTAAAAAACCAATGCTCCTTTCAATAGTCTAGTTGATAAGCAAGTTTTGATCCTCACTATCCAATCTAGGAGGTCGGGATCAACGGTTACCTAGTCTACTTGATCTTCGTCATCATTTCCCAATTCTACTGCAAGGACCCCAAGGCTCTTTGGTTTCTATTTGGTTATGAACTTTCCTTTGGTAGCTTCAACATAGCATGAGCAAGCCACCTTCTGTTCATTTCTCAACGTTTCAGCATTGTCTTTGTTTGGAAATCTGATGGAAGGTTGAGATTATGGCCCTCATTTCATTTAACCACGGATGGCAAAGGGTCACATTATAGTTAGAGTACATGTCTACTTCCATCATCGTCGAATACATTGTTTTCCTTAGGTATAGACTGGCATTACCACATTGTAGATAACCATGCTTGTTCCCTATTGAAAACAACCAGATTCAAAGTTATCTTCTCGACCTTCCCCTCATCAAACTTCATTTGTCTTAGCGTGGACAGGAAGATTATGTCAACGGAACTCCTTATGTCCACCAAAATCCACTTAAAGACACATCTAGCGCATCAATTTCACAATAAAACCATCATCGTGGAGAAAGTGCATACCCTCGGCATCATGCTTAGTAAACATGATATCAGGTTGATTTAGATTTTTAAAGTCCACTGTTCCAACCACAACCACTTCTGCCTCCTTCACATGCCTCATTCTGGATGCCATTGTTTCATCTCTGCTAGCAAACACACCTTGGATGGTGTTCAACATTGCATCGATAGCTTCTTCCTCCAATGGATCTTCATTCACCCCTAAACTCACCTCCTTGGGTCTTTTTCTTTTCCTAGAACTGGCATTGAACTTCGCCATTCTTAGGAATGATATCCTTTAGGTAACTATGCTTGACCAACTTGCTTACCTCCTACATCAGCTGCTTGCAATCCTCGATTAAATGGACGTAATCGCTATGGAAGTTAAAGAACTTCGCATGATCTATAGAACGAGGGTCAGACGCCATCCTCCCTGGCCATCTGACATCGTTTCTCCCTCTCAAGCGCTAGACCACTTGTGAAAGAGAAACGATCAACCTTTAATGCTTAAAGGGGTCACAAAGGTCACTTCCTTTTTTAATAGGTTTGAGGATGAAATGCTTGTCCGAATGAGCCGACCCTTTATGCTATGATCTAGGGGTTGAACAATTCTGACACTCAAGCTCCTCGACGTCAAACACGCCCCTTCCACCTTTGCGATACCTACTTCATCTTTCCCTCGGCTTTTATCTCCTTGTTCATTTACGGTTTGTCCTTTAGTTTGGTGAATTTGGCTGCACTGAATGTTCTTCGGGGTCTTCATTGTTAGGGAGCCGTAAAAAACCGCAAAAAGGATAATCCTGGATCAGCCTTCTTCTAAACGCTTGCACTGTGACTAAATTATGACAGTCGAGAACTTCCAGCATCTCTTTGTTAAAACGTTGGGTGTAACTCTTTAAAGTCTCTTTTTTGCATTGAACAATGGAAAACAAATGGTTAGTTTATTTCTTTGCCTTTAAGCTCAAAGAAAATTGCCACTTGAATTGATTCTTAACTTTATCTCATAATGCCACATTAGGACTGTTCTTTTAAGGATATTCACAAACATTTTGCACATCATCACCTCCCTCTTATCCTCTGGTATTCTGAGCGGAATCATCGAATTATGCTATCACAAAATATGCTCCCTCGGATCCATGCTTCCATCAAAAAGCTTTAGCCCCGACGTAAGAAAACAAAAAGGAGGAACCACTTTGGAGATTCGTCTGTCGTACGGGATTCGAATCTTAGTGGAGATTTCCTCATAGTCCAAGATCGGGGCATCTTTTTGTTTCTTCAACTCCTGATGGACTATCCTTTTCAGGTCCTTGCTAAGATGAACGATTCATCTATCCATATTGTCATCCCTATGAATCAACCTTCCCTGTGGGGTCAACACTCAGAAAAAAGCCTTTTGGTCTGATTTTCTTTCCGCTTAGAGACGACCATACTTACAGTGGGTGCTAGACGTGCTCTCTGGGTCTATCTCAACTAACCGCATTTAGGGATATGCCTCAGTGCTGACTCAGTTATCCTCCACTCGTTCCTGGTTTGCCTAAACACTACTCTGCTCATGGCGTCAACCCGACTTGCTAGCCCTCTGCTATGTTCTGGAATTTTGGGAACCGAAAAAGTTGGCCTTAGACCTTTTTGATCCTCAGTTGGGGGGGGGGGGGGGGGGGGGGGGGGGGGGGGGGACTTGAAAAGCCACTGAATGATGTTACGATTGAACTGTCCAATCTACTCGATGAAGGAATTCATTTTTTGCTGCATGTCCATCATGGTTGTTAGCATAGCTGCCAACTTATCTTCTTGAGTTGGCATCATGGTCTGAATATTTTTCGGGTTCATGTTTGCCATCATTGAGAATTGCACCGCCACCAGTTAAACCTCAATGAAGTTTTTTGGTTCTTCCTTTGATTATATTCACGACAGATGAATGTGAAAATACCTCTACCTAGCGCACTAAACTATAGTGGTACGATTTCGCTCCTCCATCAACCCTCGTCGATCCTACCAAATAGCTCAAACGTGAAGGTCTTGGAACATCGGCATGGTACTGGCCTAAAATATTCCAACGCTCAAATCAGAGAACGCTTATGGAAGTTATAAAGAAAGTGATCTTTCTAGATTTGAAATTCGGGATCCTTACCTTAATACACTAAAGAGGTAGTTATATGTTTCATGCTTTGAGGTTCCTAATCTATTTAGGAAATCAGACCCTCAAATTTAATTGGCTAAACCACAGAGCTCCGTGATTATGATAGTTTTTAATTCCATTGGAAATAGATCCTTAGAGCGGTATTTTAGGAATACTCTATGTCTCTGAAGATGCACACTACCAAACCTTTGGACACATGTAATGAAGAAATCCATAAGTGGTGAATCGTCCAAAGCTTTATATAACAATCGGACGATCCCGAGTAGTAGATTACATTTGGAAGCTCTATTAGAAACTCAGGCAGTCCAACCAATAATATTCAAAGACAGTTATTTTAGTCAAAATTAAATATACCCACACACAGAGTATATATATATATATATATTATTTTACGAGATCTATAACAAAAATGCCTAGCTTTTTCTTCTTGCTGGAAATATAGTAAACGTGCAAAAAGTTCAAAGGACTGTCTCATGCTCAAAGATAATTGGTTGTAACAAAAACAAAAAAGGAAGCTTTAGAAATTGAGTAGCAGTTGGGATAATAGGTTAGTTACATCAACAAGAACGATAAAAGAAGAAGAAGAGTGGCAATGCATGATATTATTGGGTGTGCCCTAGCATAAGATAAGGGGAAGATAAAGAAGGTACAAGATTAAACACATGTTGTCAAAATATTCCATCATAAAAAAAGTTGGTGAAATTGTTTCAAATTTGCGAATTTATAATTGTTTGTAGGTTACTGTCAATGATTACAAATTAAAGTAATTCATCAATACGATTTTTTTTCCTAATCTTTAAAAAAGGTGCGAAACTGGAATTAAGATCCGGTCTTTAATATGTATTTTTTTGTAAATACATATTTGTCAAAGCTGTTATATATTTGTACATAAATTCAAATTTTTTGTTTTGTTTTCAATATATTATGGATTTAGTTTATTTGTAGTTCCTCAGATTTGGGTTAATTCAAAAATTCAAATTATTTTATACTCTTCATTTGTTGTTAGAAGACATTTATATCTTATGTTGCACGTGGAAAATAAAATATTTTATTTAATATTTTGATTATCTTGGTTCTCTAATTTATAGTTTTTATTATTTTTCTAATGTTAATATATTAGTCAGATTTAAAAATAAATATTTAGTTCTTGAATTTTTTGTATTATAATTTTTATGTTGTTATAGTTGGAAATTGATCCTAATGTTTCATGAGCTAGTATTATATCGTTTGGGGTTTTGCAATTTTTTGTCCTCTGTGGTAGTTAAAAATTAATTTTATACCTTTTACTTATTTGGAAAAAGATATTTATATAAATTTTAACAAGGCAATTTATGTATACACCTCATTAATAAATTTGTAAGTTTTCTTAATATCAAACAAAAGAAGGAAAAAAAAAATCATAAATGAGATCTAAGCATAAATCAATTATTGCAAATCTATACATTATTCATTAATTTGTTCATTGTTTAGGTATTACTCATCCAATAGATCTATAAATATNATATATATATATATATATATATATATATAAATGGATATTCGTCCAGTAGATCAGTAAAAAATAAAAATATAGATAATTGAAAGAGAACCTATAAAGGCTTAACGTATAGGAGACACTTTCAACAGATAAATTTGGAAAGAGCTTTGAAACAGAAGAGTCCGAAGAAATTTGGATAGATCATATGAAAGAGAAAATGAGAAATTTAAAAAATGAAGAGATATGATGCATAAATCTAAAGCTGGTATTGGTCGGACATGTATCTGGTATTTGTTGATCAATTCGGAGTTAGATGCTTGTTGATCCAGAGTTGCGACCTAGAAGAAATGCAATCTACATATAAACAACAATCAAAAAAGCAAAAATCACACACAAAAAATTCACCCAAACCCACAATAAAAGCACCAAAGAAATTTTATAATTTTTCACTCTTTAATTCAAAGTTCATAGAATGCATAAATATAGGCATTTTAGTATATTAGTTATGCCTTTTAAAATTATTATACAAAGTTTTTATATATTTCAAGTATATTAATTATGCCTCTTAAAATTCTGATAAATGTTTATAACATATTATAATTTGAAACTTTTAGAATTCATGTACGAACTCTCTCTTTTATATATATTAAGATTTTTTTTTTAAATAAAAAACGCTGCATTTTTTTGGACCGAATGTGGATAAAAACGGAGAACCACTTTGCTTTCAACTCTCCTTCATAAATATTAAGGATACTAGCACATGTAATAATTTTTGGAATGAGTTATTTTCTTTTTCTTGTAATTCATTAATTATTAGGTTATTCACCTTTGAATTGAAAACGCATACTATTGTTTGAATTAATGGACCTAGTAGAAGAATTGGACCTTTCTAATGTGAGTTAGAACACTTAGCAGACTTCTTTGCGCTCCCTAGATAGTTGCGATTAACCAGTTAAAATGATTAACCAATTAAAGTCTATCTAAAAATTTAGAAATCGATTATGAATCGTGTTAGGTAGCTGTGCTCATTTACTGTTTTTTTTTTTTTACACAAAAGAGCTTAGATTAACACATATTAATTTGATCTTTATTATTTTATCACATCTGTTTTTCCACAAAATAGGAAGAAAAAAAAAATAACAAATCCTGTAGATTGAAATGACAGATCAAGACCTACTTTTGAAGATCTTGATAAAACTGGTTATATAAGAGAAAGAAACAAGTCGTAATTAAAAAAGACACAAGTGGGAAGTTTGTCAAATTGAAAGAGAAATAATTCAAAAAAGTATATTTTATATGTTTTTTTGTTATGTATGTCAATTAAGGGTCTTGAGGGGGTGATAGTACTTATGTAAGCTAGGACCACAAACAGATAATTTTTTGGTAAAAACACAGAATAATTTAGATAAGCAAAAGGAAAAATTGTGGGTTGGTGAAAATAGCACAAAAAGAGGGAGGACTTTTTTGGCAGCATTTCCAAGCCAAAGCTTATTTACTCAAAATTAACACTTTTACATAGTCTACCATGTGAAACAACAGTAAAAGTAAAGTAGATCGTATCTTTTTTTCAAAAGTACATTACTTCTATATTTATTTCGTTGTGAATGTGACCTCGAAAGAGCTGACCTCTATGGTAAAAATTGGGTGGTCCATGAACTCTATGGACCATAATGGCCAGAAACGAGGATCGAAATTACATATTTTTAGAACCGAAAGGTGCCCAAACACACACATATTTTGTGTGTGCATATATATATATA
>QANX01001944.1:526275-698860 GCA_003254975.1 Ochetophila trinervis | reverse complement strand
TTTTTTAACATGTATTAAGTATGTTGTTTTAGTTTTTATTTTTAATTTGTAAAATTATACAAATATTTATGTTTGTCTGTACTTCATTATTTTTTAGCATGGACTATAAAATATAAATCAAATATATATATATTTAAATAATTTAAATAATTTTAAAACTAAGTTTAACGTGTTAACGAGTTGGGTAACGGGTTACACGATAATTTTATGAATGAGTTTGGTTTATATATTTCAACACGAAAGCTTAACGGGTCGAGTTTGGGTAATAAAATTTTGACATGAACACAAATACCACACGACACGAATACGATACGACACGCCACGTTGTCAGGTCTAGTTATCGGCATCTCTTTCCATCATCATTCGAATGCAATTAATCAATATTTTTTTTCCAATATTTTTTTTTATTAAATTTTTTTTTATCTAGTCTATAAATTATTTAGTGAGTGGGTTAAATCTAAATATCTTTTTAATTTAATAAGAGTTCACATTAAAAATTTATGTCATTGGAAATTTTTTTTCCTTTTACAGTAGCAGCAGATAAGATGAATTTAGTCCAAATGGAACTATCAATATTCAAATCTTAATTTCCGTATTCGCAAATGTAAAAACTCAGCTGGTTTTAACCACTGAACTACACCCTCAAATGCTTTTTTGACCCTTCTTTATATAAACATGTACGGGTACCTAATATATGAGTTCTGCTGTTTTACTTGGCTTCCATAGATACTTCCCAAAAATAATCCTAATTAAGTAATCGCCTTCAAACTAATTCCAAAACGAATCAATATAATTCATATAAAAAACAATTTGATATAGAGCTTATTATTCTCAATTGGTCTAATATCACATCTCCTTATTCGTCTTTAAATAAAATATAAAAGAAATTTTACCCATAATTCAATTTAATATGAAAGCTCAATATTTTAATATTTTAATTTCAAATTTAACAATTTTATTTAAAAATTAAAATACAAATATAGATTCAAAATGAGTTAAAAAAAACCTAGACAATAAAAATATTTGTAAATATCTAAACTGACTAATATGTAATGTCTATATGTGAAAATAAATATTAGAGATGAAAAAAATAAAAATGAAACCTATAATGATTCAACTCTTAAAAAATTATTTTATTTGATAGTTAAAACATGGTTTTCGCATGTATTAGTATTAGGATCCATTTAGCTTCCTCTTCTCCTAAATCATAATCAGAAGAGAGAAACTTTATAGCCGTGTCTTTTTTTCTTTAGTAAAACATGGTTTTCGCATGTATTAGTATTAGGATCCATATAGCTTCCTTTTCTTCTAAATGAACTGCTATTTTATTTTACTCATTGGCCGAGGCAGCTGTGCAAAGCTCTTCAATGTAATCGTGCTTTCTGGCCTTTTTTGTGTGTGTTCTAATGCAGTTTTTAACCAAAAAAAAATTGAAAACAGAAAAAAGAAGAGAGAATCTTTATAGCCCTCTATTTTTCTTTTTTAAACCATGGTTTGCGCATGTATTAGTATTAGGTAGAAAACCAATTCAGGTGAAAAAATGTGTTTGCTAAGATTTGTTTGAGAAATTTAACTAAGCAAATAGGTTGTTTGATGTCATTTTCATAACTTAAAGTATATTTAAAACTTTAAATATAGATAAGTTTAATTAAATATAAATCAATATTAAACCATATTTCAGCATATTAACTGATACTGTTGGTATCTTTTATAAGTTGAATTGGAGCTTCGAACGTATTGAAATTGAAAGGTATACATAATACGAAGTGTTTGGTAATTTATGGCATGAATGCCCCTGCTTCTAGAAATGTGTTTTCCATTTGTTTGTCATCTCGTTGATAAATCCAAATCCACATTTATTTTCTGTGGGTCATCTTTTAACTTATTATAAGTTTATAACTAACCAGAGGCGGAGCTAAGTCGGGCCCCGGTCCCAACCCTCAAAATTTTATTTTGTTCTTTTTAAAAACAGTGTGTTTGTTTGATCCCCATTTATAATACTATTATATATTAACTATTTTTAACACATGTTGATCAAACGTTGAGATGGCCGAGTTGGTCTAAGGCGCCAGATTAAGGTTCTGGCCCGAAAGGGCGTGGGTTCAAATCCCACTCTCAACACTAATTGATTTTTCATTTTTTAGGCGAAAATCTGTTTTTCTCTTTTCGATTGATTGACTGACATGCTCTACAAATAAGATATTGCTAATTCATACTATATCTCCATCAAATAAATCTATTTATTTTTTAAGATAACAGAGTGATTTCATTTTATTTTTTTTGTCTTTCTTTCTTTCAACAATTTTTTTCATCGAGGTCAGACAATCCTCGGCGTCATTGATGAGGAGTGCGAACAATGGGCAGCTCGCTTTGAAAAATTTACTAATTCGAATATAAGATCCAATAATAAGAAAATGTGATCATTAGTAGGCAAGGTTTTGGTAAAAGAGCACAGATTCTACATAGCTTTGGCAGTGGCAAATCGTCGTAAATGGGTTATCATATAACCTTTTTATTTTTTTTTAAGTGGAATGAAATGGACATTCAATTACGTGTATTTTAGATTCAGAAACGGTAAAATTTATTGTTTATTTGATTTGAATTGAAATTCGTAAAATCAAAGGAATGATATACTTCTTTCGGGACGGTCACAAGGTTTTTTTTGGTAATTACTCACAAATTTTTGAAGGAATCAATTTTCTTTCTTAATATATAAATTATTATTTTTTGCAATTGACAAAATTATTGTTGTTAATTATATAGATTTGATTGATTATTCTGAGTTTTGTTTTCAATAGATTTTCCACTTTTATACAAAACTTAAAAATTAGAATAATTTGGTCTTTTAGTGCGAAAAATGAAACAAAGCACCGAATATGTTGGAAATAGTTGGGCCTGTGTAATTGTAGACTTGAGTTTAAGAATAGATTTTCACATTCTGAACTCGAATAGGTTTCGGAGAAATTCTCTTCTCAATAAATTTAGAATAAGTACGAGGATATTTTGTATCGACGTTGACCGCTGAGGTATGTTAAAAAAAAATTCACTCATTAAATTTAATAATTTTGTTTATCTTATCTGTTCATGCAGAATTTCATTTTTAAAATATCCTTATCATCATGATAAGAGTTTCCACTTTACGTTTTCATTCACTTGGTAATTTTCTTCGTGTTTATTTTTCATTATTCCTTTTCATTTTTTTCAATCTCAATATAGTTTAATTTTTAAAACTGAAACCACGAATTTTGCGTCATTGAGAAATGATTCCTCAGTGAAAAAATAGTGAAATCTATAAAAAAAAATTATAACTTAAAAATAATACAAAAGGAAAAAAAAGTGAAAAGTGAAAAAAATAAAAAAGAAGACGGTGAGGAAATATAATTTTATTGGTTTGTCCAAAAGAAAAATAGATCTCTAAATGAAAANATAAAAAAAAAAAAAAAAATCACTGTAGAAGCTTTAAGGAAGCCATAACAATCCATTTTATGATTAAAATAATACAGCCAATAAAATTAAAATTCAAAAAAATAATTTATTAAAGTAAAAAAATTATAATTTTGGATGAAATAAAGCTGGACGCATAAGATAAGAGAAAAGAGAGAGGAATGAAAAAGAAAAAGAAGAAAGAAGAGGGGAAAGAGGAAGAAAATACTGGGAAAAGAAAAATGGGCTTAAAACCCATTAACTTTATCTTTATCCGTTGGGACTGCGTATCAATATGTTCTTGGTGACTCATCATCATTGCTCAAGGCTTGAATCGTCTGTGGGTTAAACTCAGCAACTCTAAAATGAAAAGAGAGAGGGAGAAACTGGGAAATAGGTAGGTGGGTGGTGGGAGATTACCAAAGCTCACGGCGGGGCCTACGATTCAAATAATTTTGTTGTTTTTTTTTTCTTTTATTTTTTTTTGGCTTTTTCAATTTCAGTTTTAATCTGCGGGAAAAGTGGGTTTTTTTTTTTTTTTTTTTTTTTTTTTTTTTTTTTTTCAGAGGGAAAATAGATATTCGGAAAGGGATTTTTACAATTTAATCAGCTAACATACATCATGTTAAAAATTATTTTATCAATTTTTTTTTAGAAGAGAAAAAACAGAAACACCGAAAAAAAAGTCACCAGATAATAAAAAAATATTTAATTTGGTGAACTACGATATATATCAAAGAAAATTATTTCATTAATTTTGTATTTTCGAAAAAAAATATAGATATCCTGGAAAAAGATCGTCAGGCATTAAAAATAAAGACTCCAGAAAAAAATTATCTAAAAAATTATTCTAATTTAATGAGTGAATATGTCCATTGAAATTAGTCAATTTTTTTCTTCTAAAAAAAGAGTAGACTTCAAAAAAAAATTACATAGTGAACCAATATGTATTTTATAAAAAATTACTTTCCAGAGAGAGAAATATTTATTGATGAATAAATTTTTTTTTTCTCCGTATTTTACTAAAAAAATAAAAAGAATGAAAGAGAAATAAAATTAAAAAATATAAAAATTGAGAAGAAAATATTAATTTTAAATTTGTTTATCTTAAGGTATGAAAGTAATTTATTCGTTATAAACAATTAAAATGGGCAAAAAAATTATCAAATTTTGCAACCTATCAAATTATTTGTTCAATTATGAGCATCCCTAATTTATAATCACTTATTAAAAAACAGAAAAAGAAAAAGATAATAGGCATGGAGGAGAGTCCATGGGCTTTCATATCAATCGAAAGTGGGCAAGGTATCACAAAGTCAAACTATTGGAAATTAATCTACAAGTGGCCTTTTAAATAGAGAACATGCTCATGCTATTTGTTTTTTTGAAGTACTAAATTATACACATTCACGGGCTCTGTGAACTTTATGCAGTTGCGTGTAGAATTTAATCACCTTTGTTTATATTAAAAAAAGACAAAGAAAAAAGAAAAGATATCACCATAATTTTTTTAGGCAAAAGCTGCTTGAGTTGGTGAGACAGGGGATGCAAATTTTTTTCTCTTTGGACTGAGTGGATGGAAAAAAATTGCATAGACTAAATAAATTGGCTATTATTTGAGATGAAAGTAAAAATATGGGATGGCAATTTAAAAATTATAAACTTTCTAGATCAAGATAAATGAATTCGGAAATTTTGATTATATGTATATAAAAGCTAGAATGGGCCTCTGTTTTCTTTAAATTGGGAACTTTTACACAAGACGCAAGACAATCTGTTGGAGTCGTTGTAATATTTTATGATTTTATCCATTTTAATGCTATTATTATGTCAAGTGTATTTTCCAATATAAAAGACCACTGTTGTGCATGTATTTTTTTGGTAAAAAACTGTTGTATATGCATTGATTGATGTGACATAAGTAATTGAGCTCAATTGAGATTTATTGTTACTATGGAAATAGAAAGTATCCAATGAAAAAGTATGGTAAGAATAATTTCAACCAAAAAAAAAAAACTTATAGTTAGAACAAAATAATAAATTTAAACGTAAAAAATGTAACATTGTAATTTATGATTTTTTATTATTTTTTTTTGATTGGATAGAAAAATTTATATAATGTAATTTTTTTTTTGGTACAGTACAAACATAAATATGAGATCGTGAACTACTGGGGTGAAAGCTTTACATAAATTTAATTCCTACATTTTGGCAACGGCTGCCAAATCCTCGTTAGATCTCCAATCATCCATTCCTTTGACACTCATTTCTGAGCATACGATCTGGGCTTCTAGCAACCTACCCTCCTGTCGAAGGCCAGAGGTAAGCTCATCGCATATACGAACGTAAATTTGGAATCCATTCTCAAACATTTCTCTATACCAAAAATATGCCCCATTGAAGTCCTTTTGTTTGCAATGTCCCTCAACGAGTAAGTTATAGGTATCAGCTTTGGGAACCAACCCTTTAGCCTTCATATCGTTAACGATATTGCTTATCTCAGATAACTTTCCTTCTCTAAAGTGCCCCAAAATCAAGCCATTATAGGTCATACTGTCAACAACAATTCCCTCTTCTACCATCTTACTGTGTAGAGCAATTGCCAATTCAGTATCTCCTCGCTCTGCATATCCGTTTATAAGTGCATTATATACAAGTCGGTCAGGATCCAAACCCATCTGCAACATCTCATCAAACAATCTCTCTGCGATCGCCATATCTTTCTTGCTACATGCACTAATTAGAGGATGAAATGTTAGTAAAGTGGGTTTCATTCCCAATTTCTTTATCGTTTCATATAAATCTAGACACTTCTGGGTATTTCCTGCAATAGAATAGCCTGAAATCAGAGAGTTATATGTGATTACATCAGGAATATAGCCACTATTTGTAATTTGAGAAACCAAGTCTTCAGCTTCCGTTAGCCTCCCTTGTTTGCAAAGCCCATGAATGAGTGCATTGTAGGTTACAAGAGTTGGAGTTACCCCTTTTTTGACCATCTCATCAAAGAACCTGAAAGCATCTTTCAGTTTCCCCACTGAACAACTACCATCAATGAGCATATTATATATTTGTGCATTTGGTGAAACCCCTCTGCCTACCATATCCATTAGGATTATTTCAGCCTCAAGGATCTTACTTTGCTTGCATAAACAATTTATGAGACAACCATAGCTCACAACATTTGGCTTAATCCCATTACTCTCCATTTCTTCAAGAATCTGGAAACACTTATAAAAAAGGCACATCTGTCCATAACCCTTAATAAGGGAGTTATATGTTTCCACATTTGGGAAAACTTCTTTCTCAATCATCTTCTTCACCCATTTCTCTGCCTCACCCATCTCTCTCATTTCACAGAACTTGTCTATCAAGGAATTGAAAGTGATGGAACAGGGTCTCAGTCCATCAATTTCCATTTCTTCCATGGTCTGAATGGCTCTTTTCATGTCACCTCTTTTACAATATCCATTCACAAAAATGTTATATGTTATCTTATCCGGAGCAAGCCCATGGTCCTTTAGTCTTTTCAAAACCTTCTCCGCCATTTCAATATTTCCCTCTTTGCATAAGCCATTCAACAAAGTGCTAAACGTATAGTTATTGATCCTCACTCCTTTCCTGGTCGCTTCCTCAAATAAAGCCAATGACGCCTCACCGTTGCCACACCTGAAATGACCGTCAAAAAGTATACTGTACGTAAAACCATCCGGCAAAAAGCCACGAGCTTCCATCTCTTCCAACACTCGCTTTGCTTCTTCCATTCTCCTTGCCCGACAAAGCCCAGCGAGCAGTGAATTGTAAGTGACAAGATTCAGCTCCACATTTTCAGCCTTCATCCTTTCTCTCAACTTAAAAGCTGCTTCTAGTTCACCAACCTTGCAATACCCGTCAATAAGCGTATTATAGGTAACCAAATTTGGCAACGTTCTTCTATTAAGCATTTCAACAAACAGCTTCTCTGCATCCCTTATTCTCTTCTCCTTGCATAACGCGCTGATCATAACATTGTAAGCAAATACACTGGGACCGACCCGCCTCGTCTTCATGTCCTCCATCAAACCTGTAGCCCTTTTCAAGTCGCCCAACTTGACAGCGGCCTGAACTGCCTTCCCATACGCGAACTTATCGGGCCCAATGCCGGAGTTAATAATGTCCGCGAACAACTCAAGGATTTTAACAAACTGTTTTGTAGACACCAAGGACTCAAGCAGCATATTAAAAGAAGCTAAAGAAGGAAACATACCATCTTTCTTCATCAAAGTGTACAATTCGATGGCTTCGGCGGGCATTTTGGAGTCGGAGCAAACCGCTAAAAGCATGTTCGAGAAAGCGGGTTTTACGGAGGGAGCAGACAGAGAAAAGAGGGCGAAGAGATCAGAGGGCGAAGAGAAGGGTGATTCAGAGAGCACGAGAGTCTTGATTAGCCTCTGGGCAGTGTCAGTACGGCCCTGTTGGAGAAGAACTCGAAGTTTCCGAATGTGTTCTAGGCGTTCTTGCTGTTGGGGGTTGGTGGGGTTGTGGTTGTCTGATGAGTCTCCAGAGTGCCGGTGGTAGATACGGTCATCTTGATGGAGGATATCAGGTGCAGAGTCAGAGCAGAAGAAATGGGAAAGATTGACGGCGCAGTGATTTTGGGTTACGTTCGGGGCAGTGGAGATGATTTTGGGAAGAAGAATGGCACGCCTTGCCATTGCTAATTCTCTTGCTACAATGTTCAAACACTTGCCATGCCATGCGGGACTACAATTATAAACCCGGGCTTTAATCTGAATTATTTTTATTATTATTATTAGGGTATTTACATTTCATACAAAAATGACATCTTGTATATCAATTTTTTTTTTAATTCAATATAAATGCTATAAAATCTAAAACAATTTAAAAAAAAAATTAAAAAAAAATAAAATAAAAATATCTTTGTTGAGGAGGTCCAACAAATATATTTTATAGCAAATTCATATATATATATATAATATTTTTAGATATAAAATTTTTATCTTTTAATTTGTAATTAAAAAAATATTAATATATATATTTCCATGTTATTAATTAAGTTTGGTAAATTTTTTTTATTAATTGAAAAAATTAATTATTAGGAGGTGTGATTGCAAAATAAACAGAAGAGAGTGAGATGTAATTTAGATGTCAGTGTTACTGCGTCAGCGAGAGTATATTCGTACTTTACTTCCCACGCAGTAGAGAGAGAATAAATTTAACGGATGAAAGTCTAAAAGAAAAGAGTGGGATATCATTAGGGCAAACTTAAAAAATTTAATTGTAATATAGACAAATTTAAAGAGAATTGGATGTAAAATACTTTTATTGTTATTATTATTATTATTATTATTATTTTTAAATCCACTGAGGAGTAAAATTACAGTAAGACTCTATTTATTTTGCTAATTTTGTAAAACTATCTATGCATTTGTTGATTTTACAGGAACTATGGAAAATTTTTGTGACCAGGTCACTCTTTTGCACACCGTTATTTAAAACAAAATTTTCACATGAAAGTTTTTTTTTTTTTTGGGTAATAATTTTCACATGAAAGTTGAGTCTACTAAAATATGCAAATATCAATTATACTTTAATTAATTGTATTTATATGAAAATTTAACAATTTAGAGTTAAAATATTTCAAAAATATATATAAATTGGGATGTGAAGCAATTTTACAAATATTTGTTAAATTTGTGGACAGTTTTAAGAGCCAAATATTTACGAGGGAGCTCCTTTTTAAAGTATAATTTAAAGAAAGGGACATCCTGGGTTTTGAGATGGGTCGGCCTTTGACCCTTGGGTGGATCCATGGGTGCGTGTGTTAACCAAGGATGAAGTGAATTTCAGTCAGTGGAGAAGAGTGTACAGAGTTAGAGCTTTTAACCCTAATAGGTGGAATGAAGAGGTTATAAAAGAAGTTTTTAATAAAAGGTCTGCTAATGCCATTCTTCAACTCGAATGGCCCCCAATTCAATGTCTAGACAAAACTCTTATGGACTGGAAATAAAGTTGGTTCTCGGTTAGCATTTGTTATGAGCTGAATTTCAAGGAGGTGCTTCTGAATGGTGTTGGTGATAGCTGGAAAAGATTATTGCAGTTGAAAATACATGAGAGGTTGAAGGTGTTCTTATAGAGAATGTTATCCAATGTAATTCCAACTAGAGAGGTTTTGTTTAACAAGATTGGAAGAGGTGGGATTTATTGTGGTATGTGGAGCTGAAGAGGAGACAACTTTTCATGTCTTTAAGGAGTGTCATGGAGTGAGAGTTTTGGATTTTGCCAGTAAATGGGGTTGTAGATTGGAATAGCTGGGAGTATCTAATATTTAAGAACTGGTTTGACTTCTGCATCAATCTAGCACCAGCGTCATTTTCTAAAGACATGGACAAGGGATTCATCACTGTTTTCCTTGCCACTCTATTTTATAGTCGTTGGAATCTCTAAAATGAGAAGGTGTTTGTTGGTTCTAGATCAATTCATGAAGCGGTAAGAAACTAGGAGAATTTGGTGGAAGATTTGGTGGATTCGTATAATGGTTGTCAACCGGACAACTTGAAGCTCAAGGAGGTTTGGACTGCCTCCAAACAGCCGGTGGAAGGTCAATACTGATGCTGCATTTAGAGATGGAAATGCTGGAATAGCTTTTGTTATAAGAGATCAGTAAGGGAAATTCATTCATATTGCGTCGAAAGTGGTTTCTTGTCAGCCTTACGATGCTGAACTCAAAGCTATAGTTTGGGCTTCTTGCTGTGTTGAGGCAAGAAATTTGATGTGGTAATCTGATGCTGCTATGGTGGTTGATGGGTTATTGGACAATTCTGAACCTATGAGCCGGAACTCTATGTATGATGTTGTAACTACTCGGGCTCGATTCAAAAGCTTCAGTTGGAACTTATGCAGGAATGCCAAATCTTCTAATGGTCTTGCAGACTTTTTTTTTTTTGGTAAAAAATGGTCTTGCAGACTTAGTAGCTAAGAAGGTCCCCTATTTTGATATTTTGTTTGATGCTAATGTTTGCAATTTAAACTCTCCATGGTGATATTTTGGACTTGATTGCCACTGATTCACTAGGCATTGGCCCTTAGGCTGTATCCTCCTTGTTTGGAGGCTCTTTATGCTTAATGTTTTTTTAAAACATGGTATTTATCCCTTCCTTTTCTCTATATACAATTTTCATCAGGTATTTAAACGTTTGGCTTCAAGCAATGGGCTTCCCTACCTCCTCTGTCTCTTTTTAAGCTACATAAATAAACATAAACACAGTTTTTATGTTGCATGCATGAATCTGTTAATACTCTGGCAGATACTGCAAAAGCTATTCAAAGGTACTCATCTGTCTTTGCTGTTGTATTTTCCTGTCCAAATTCAGACTGTTGTTGGGGTGAGATATGTGTCCAATTTACCACCATTATTGGTCTGCATTTGAATTTACTGTTATTAACTGCATAGTGAAATTTTCAGCTACTTTTGACTAACATTGTATTTGCAAACACAGAGGAAGGGAGATATATAATAACTGTCAACTTTATCCCACTCACTTTATTCCACTCTTCAAACAATTCCACCCAAATTTTCCAAGAAAATCTAAAAAATTTCACAAGTACAATCAAATCCATCCATCAATACTCAAAACTGCTTTCACTTGCTCCATTTCTCTTTTCTGCTGCATTCCCATACAACAATTTCTTCTGTATCTTACTTTATTTCTTTAATATTCACAGAAGTAACTATAATTCGAGTCCCTTACTCGAAATCTTTATGCGCAACATGAAAAGTATGACTTTTTTTTTCCTTTTTCCTTTTTTACTTTCTTCCCTTTTTTACAAGCTAGACGTCAAAGACAATCTCAATCAAAACTACATATTATGTTGCTGATGCAGGCATATTCCAATGATGACTAAAAGAACTTCATTGAGTTCTTTCTAGAGTCCCACTAAGAATTGGGAACGAATGTGCCAACATATCCAAACCCCATGATGAAAAAGGCTATTGCTTGGATGTAAAGGAATATGAAGAAGTGGTTTTTCCCAAAGAAAACATCATAACAGCCACAGAAGAAGAGATAAGCTCCAACTCCAAGCTCAAGTAAATGAAGCCTGTCAATTTTTTAAATACTAACTTCACAAACGAGATTATGGTGTAACCGAACTCTACTAATTTGAAATACAGTACATTGCTAGATTTCAAAGTGAATATGTTGTAGAATGCATACCTTTCTCCTATCCTGAATCGAGGTTTCTTGGGTGTTTTACTGGCCGGTTTGCTCTTGAGAGCATCGCCTAATTTCTCAGTAACAATCCATTCATTCACTCGACTGGCCTCTAGCAGACCGATGATCGTAGCCTTTGTACGGTGTAATGACATGACATTCTCAAAGAGAATCCAGAAAACCAATAAGTGGAGTGACCTGCAAAATACCATAGAGGAGCCTTTGAGTCTTTTGTTGAAGCAAAGTCAAAAGGAAGAAACAATGCTTGTTAACCCTTGTGCTAAAGCAATCTCTACCTGACCCAAATATGAAATTTCTTACTTAAAATAAAAAAAGATATAAAATTTGAACTAGCTATTAAACCCAAAAGCAAATATTTCTACACTTTGGATATGATTGTCATTTACATCTTAGAACAGGCACAGTTCCTGCATTTTTAGGCAACTATGGAGAGAAATAACGGATGAATTTGCAGCACGATAAACGACAAAAAGGCTAGAATAATTGACTAAAAAATTGGTTCACCTTTAAAATTGCTCTTACCCAATTGCAAATTCAAATGATTTCTATATATATATATATATACACACACAAAAACTATAAATCAATATTCGCAACAATCAAAATGTAAATGCAGGAAGACCTTGGAGTTCCAACAGCATTGAGAAGGGTAATGATAGAAGGAATATATACAGCTCCCCACTTTGGAACCACAACTTCAGGAACCACAACAGTTGCTGGTAAAACAATGCAGTAAAAGACAAACGTGTTGATATGCGCTACGACTTTTCTAACAAAGAAGAAGCTGTAAATCACATGGACTTTCTTCCACAATGTCACTTTCTGCATTAAACAAAAAGAATATATCAAAATGATGAGTCATTAACTTAATTCTTTAAGTATTACATTACTTAAAATGGTAGATATCAATTATCAATCGGACCTTGTTTCGTATAATCTCCATAACCATCTTCCTGAAAAGATTAGCAGGACCACAGGACCACCTGTGCTGTTGGTACCGATAGGCCTTCAAAGTGCTAGGCAATTCATTCTTCACCTATAGTGCAAAATGAGATTAACAAACAAGGATGGAAAATGTTCTGCTTCTATAATCTATACCAACACATTATCAACAATCCAACTATATACATTGGCTTATTAGGCAAAAGAGGCATTAATGCCTTCGGTGCACAACAATAGTCAATCAAAGGGGATAATAGGCTTAGTGGTAATTAATTAGTACCTGAAGAGAACCAAGGTAGACAAATTTCCACCCTTTAAGACTAGCTCGTACGGCCAAGTCCATATCCTCCACGGTGGTTCTGTCCTTCCATCCACCTGCCTCGTTAAGTGCAGCAATTCTCCATACACCAGCTGTACCTGCATTATTACATTGACAAAAGCCCGCTAAGTTAATAATCAATCTTTTCAAACTTCTCAAGGTGTACTAATTTGAAGCTCTTTCTTTTATTAATTATTTTTTTTATAATTTGTCAATCACAAAAAAAAAAAGTATTAAAGTTGTGGTGATTCACCATNAAAAAAAAAAAAAAAAAAAGTATTAAAGTTGTGGTGATTCACCATTGAATCCAAAAAAAGCATAGGTAGAGGAGCCCACTTCCTGTTCCACAGTGAAATGATAGTCCAGCGACATTTCTTGCATTCTTGTCATCAAGCACTCATCGGAGTTCACTGCCAAAAAATTACACGAACCCGAGAAAAGCAAAATAACCACGTCACTAAAAAATAGCTGGGCTCAGCTGGGTTTTGTTTTTTTAATTTTTAATTCTTATAATAATGGTGAATCAGAACAAATAAATTCTTGTGTCGGTTCATAAAGAGTTGAGAGTGACTAGGGAATGAGGTCCACCGTTAAGAACATTAAGACTGCACATGCACCTGCCGGATAAGGGATGAGAGACTTCCATTTGAGAGACCCATATGCCCCCTTCCATTATTCTGCATACCCAAACATACCCTAATCTCCCACGTGCTCTACTCACCTTCGACAAATAGTACCTGGTTTTGATTTGGTTTGGTTTGCGACCCTAAAATTTATACTTCCTTGTTTCCAAATCAACAAAATGATTTTTTTAATATTATGTATTATATTATACATTTTAGAAAAAATTATCAATCAGTATTGTATTAGAATATTTTTAAAGTTTTTAGATTTAAAATTAGACGACTTTACCTTAAAAAAATCTATATAATATAAAAAATAAAAATAAAAAAAATCTCATCTACATGTAGGAGAAATATGATATACGCTTCTCAATAAAAAATTATTTAACACTAGTCAATATAGTCTAGTCGTCAAGTCGGTAATATAATATATGTGTGTATGTGTGTTTTTCAACTTCAATAAAATAAAATAAAATAAAACGTTTTCTATTTCGAGGACTGTTTGCAAGGATCCAGTCCTTTAATAACGTCTTTCCAACAGTTTTTAGTAGGTGGTCCATGTGCATCCAATTTTTCGGCTAAAATTCAGAAATTAAATTAAGTTATGATAAATGAGCTCTGCGATTAGTTGCTTCTATAATTAATAAAAGTACCATCTACATCATTTAAAAAATATTATAGCTAATAGAGAATATGAAACGAGAGTGCCATCCCATCCAGCCTAATTAACTAGTCCATATATGACTTTTCAGCTCCAAAAAAAACAAAAACAATAAAACCAAAGATCTTCAATTCAGCATCAGCCTCAAGCTCAAAGTAACTCAACCTTTTCTAGGAATATCAGAAAAAGCCATGAAAATAACACCTGGAAAATAGGCCCTTTTGCTTTTTAAATTATTTACTAATTTCGCATGTGAATAGTTTTAAACTTTATATAAAGTTGGGAAATTTGTGGGTCCAAAACAAGCAGTCAAAGACGATAAAAGGACACACGTGGAAGAGCCAAGTGCAGGCAACCGGGATTGCACTGTGATTTTCAAACACGAGGTGGGTCCTATCTCTTTCCTACCAATCTTCTCTAACATAAAAACAAACAGAGCCACCGACAGAGTTTTAAAGACATGGAAAATACTAAAATTAAAATCAAAGTATAAACCAGTGAAATTTGGAAAAAAAAAAAAAAATCTAATTATGTTTGAGTGCTTAAGCTGTATTACCGAATTTCCATCGAGCCTGAACAAGAGCAAGTTCAGGGTTGTGGACGAGGAAAGGAATGGTTCGCCAGAGAAAATCTGGTTCAGGTTGGAAATCAGCATCGAAAATGGCTACGTAGTCGCAGTGCTTCACGTAGCTGCGTTTCATTCCCTCTTTGAGAGCCCCTGCTTTGTAACCGTTTCTGTTGTCTCTTATTTCATACTTGATGTTTATACCTTTGCTGGCCCATCTTTGGCATTCTAACTCCACCAGGTCCTATATTTGAAGCACAATTATAATAAAGGGTATATGGGTTTGTTTTTGTTGGATTATAAACTTTATTTTTTTTTGAAAAAGATAAAATGTTTTGATTGTAATGTGAAATGGTTTTTTTCTTTTTTGTTGTTGTTTTGGTTGGGTACCTTGATTGTTGGGTCAGTTGAATCGTCAAGGACTTGTATAATTATTCTATCTGAAGGCCATGAAAGCCCACATGCAGCTCCAATGGAAAGCTGATAAACCTGCATTGAAACATACAAATAATGACAAAATGAAAACTTACATAAACTCTAAGTGAAACAAATAAAAAGAAGTAAAGTTTGCAGTGTTTTGGACCAAAGCAAGGGAAAGAAAAGGACCTCTCTTTCGTTGAACATTGGGATTTGTAACAGAACCATGGGATAAGCTGAGTTTCCCAACTCAACGTCGTCTTTCATCGCCTCCCATTTGTACCTCTTGTCTGGTTTTCGACCAAAAAGCTTTAGCAGAACAATGACAATGCTCATATAAACCCTCTCTACGAAGAGCATCACCGACATGACCAAGCATAGAAAAACTGCAACTTGTAGCAGAGGAACGATCAATGGCGCTTTGACCTGACCCCAAATCAATCCAATTTGCATTGAAATGTCATCTCCAGCACCTTGAAATGTATCCGGAAGAATAGCCGTTGAGGTCAGGCGCTCCATTTTGTGGATTTTTCTCTGTATTTCTTTCGTTAAAAAAACAGAGCAAAAACAGAGAAGACAAAGCAAGGGAGGCTAAGGGGAAAAAGAAAAAGAAACTATAAGATTATTGCGTTCGTATTCTGAGAAGAACCCGGTAGATCTGCATAGATTTTAAAGGATCTCCTTTGGGAAAAGAGCACGAATATCTTTTTAATTTCTTTTCTTTCTGTGTTTCTGCTTCTTGGGTACGCAAAAGCAATAGAGATAGAGCTGTAATGTCAGTCACACTAGCTGAAACCCCAGTGTATTTCAGACACCCAAAAGGAAAACTGAAACAAACCCAGTTCAGATCTCAACCTATCAAACTCATTCATACAAGCATTGCAGAAACAAATTCCAAATGCCTTAAAAGAAGCTAAGCTCCCTTTCCCTCCCTCTTCTTGCCAAAAATAACAACTTTCTGCTTCCGTAACAGAACGAAAAACAAAAGCAGAAAAAAAAAATGCAAATATACACAGATTTGGAGAAGAGAAAAATAAAAATAAAAAGAGAGAAGTAGAAGAGGGTAGTTTGGGCTATCTCTTTGGTTTTGGTCTGTTTTTTTCTTCTTTGTTGCCTCTCTCTCTTATTTCCCCTCATATAGTGTCTTAGCCCTCCCAAAAAGCCTTTAACCCCCAACTATTCCAACTACACGTATGCTGTTTCTATAAAAACAAGTAAAAGCAAAGGTTAAAATTAAGTCATTTTCCGGTCATTTCACATCGGAAGCAGGATAGCTTACATAGGACCGTTTACCTTTTTCCCAATTTTAGCACCTAATTAATATTAATCATCATTAATCTTTTCAAAGCTGATTATCGACTAATTAATCATCCATAATGCAACGGTCGAGAAGAAAATTAAAATTTTATTAAAAATATTAATTTATAGTAATGATATTAGCAAAATAAATAGACAAATAGCTACCCGACTCAATGTGCAGACATTTACGAAAAGGGCAATAAGTAAGTAAAAAAGAGAGAAAAGAAAGAAAACGACGAGGATCTAGTGACGTTGGTCCAAAAGTATTCAATAATGACAGAAATACCCTTGAAGCATGTATTTGTGTATTAGAATTTGAAAGGCTCAGACGCTTCTGGTGGTAAGTGTGCTGTATGCCTTTTTGTGACATTTTTACTTTTTAGGGTGTTTTACTTTTCTTTTTGGAGCTTGAGCTGTATGGTGTATACCAATGTCAAATGCTTTTTTTTTTTTTTTTTGGGGTAATAAATAATAATAATAATAATGTCAAAGGCTTATATCTGGATAAAATGAGTGTTTAAGAAGTAAAGATAAGAAAGGCTGAAGATGTTTATCAAAAAAAAAAAAAAAGGCTGAAGATTGTATCAAAGGATAATATGGTCTATTTAGTGTATCTGTTTCTTTGTTAATGTAAAAAGTGAAGGGCAATTGCCTTGTTATGCAATTCAAGCATCTTGGTTTTTCAGTTGTCAAAAAGCATCTGGGTTTTACTACCATAAATCAGATGCTCTAATGTATAAGAGTCACTCACATATGAAGTAATGAAGTTGTTAACTCCTAGTGGGCTAGCTATATCAAAATTTAAGATCATGTTTTGATATAATTTTTGCTTTTATTTATTTATTTTTATTTTTTTAAAAGTGCTACTGAAAAATTTATTCTTTACTAATTATAGTTAAAATCTCTTCTAAACGCATAAAACACTTTTATAAAATTGTAAAAAAACTCCAAAAATAAATTTTGAATGTCACTTTTTACTTTTCAAATCTATGCTAAACAAGATCTTAAATCCATATATCCTCATGTAAAATTTAGATAAAACTAGATTGATGCCATTTAAGAGAACATGGATGTAGAAGTAGAACTAAACAAATAAATTAAACAAGTTTTGCTTGTGAAATCTATTAATTACTTTCATAATTAAACAGGAAATGTGTATATATCTTGCTAGCTGATTTCTTGTGAACTCTCCAAGCAAAGTTTTGACTTTTGACGTTGATGGTTTTCTTATTAATTCTTTTATTTATTATTGTCATTGTTATTATTATTATTTAATGTGGTGCGCTAGAGTTCCTATTCATATTTCATGATAAATAAAGTTTTAAGTTTGCCTTGGAAAATAAGATAATAATGAATGATTCTTCAAGGGAAGATCTTGGCCTCCATCAATTTTAAACCTATTTACTTTGACATGATAATTAGGATATCAAGTATGATTATGTAGATAAATGCAATTGGATACTGAAAGTGAGAGCTTAATTATTTAAAACCTGAACTTAATATTCTGAACTTAATGGTGAAAATTAGTGGTTTGTAACAAGGAAACTAGTTAATTGAGAATGGTGGGAAATCATTTGGTAGGCCCGAAAGTCTACTAAGGATATGTAACCAACAGTCATGTGATTAGAAGATTTGAATTCTACCACTGTTTTGGATTACTTTAAATCTGATGAAAATCTCTTAATGTAAAATTAGATATAATAAATAGTATCCAAATATGCTAATCAAGAGCTACTCTGATATAGACGAAGCACAATGCTAATTGTTAGAAATATTGACATCCTATGAATTCGTTGGAAGAATGCGAGACACCTGTAGAGGCTAATTCTTTTGTTCAGTGAGAGAAATGAGAATTAAGAAACGGATTAATTTATAACTATTTAATCTGGGGTTCAAAGATTGTGAATGGATTTAATAAAAAGTATGTTTGTTGATATACATCTCTTTTGGAATGCTTTCAATTCACGTGTAAAGATAATAGTATCCCTTAGCCATATGGGCCAAATCAAACTATTGCTGCCACTCGTACTCTTGTGGAAAATATTAAAAACAAAGGGCAGAGAAATTTCTGGATGGACATAATTTTTTATATAAAATAATAACATATATATATATATATATATATTTTTAGTAAAGATACTGTAATGATATTATAGTAAAGATATTTTATGTTGTAAATTATATCATCTGTATTAAATCATCAATTAAATTTGAAAAATGCAATCAGTGGATTTCATGCATGACATGGTTTTACTTTTTTAATTAGAGTCTATTTAATAAATAATTAAAATTTATTTAAATTAATTAACATTTTTTATACCAAAATGTTATTATAATATATATACTATATATATATATATATTTACAAACACAAAGTATTGATATGTTGTTTACATGTGTTTATGTACAAAATATAGAATAATATAATCTTTATTGCTTTGAAAATAAATATTTTGATATTATCATAGATCTAAAATCAAAAAACTCTGTACTATATAATATCGCAGCATAGAACTCTTTGAAATAATAACAGAGTTTGTAAAGACTCAAATAATAATTTTCAAACTCGTGTAATAATCGATCAATTTCTTTATGCTATACTACGATTTAAGTGAAATTATTGGATGGCCAATAAAAAGTTTTCAAAGAAACGCAGCCCACAGTTTTTAATCTAACAAAACCAGTTTACTGTTATTTTTTTCGAATATTATAAAATTCGATCGCTCAAAATCTTGGAAGGACATATTAGTCTATGATTTGTTGAAAATTTTAAATTGAGATTAATTAATTTGTTTTTGAATAAAAATTATAAATGTGTGTTTTTATATTTTAAAAGTTTTATTGTTTCACATATTGTTACTTTTTAAAAAAAGTAATATTTCATTATTTAGAAATATCTTTGCATTTAATAAAGTGTTTTTAAAAAAAAAATAGAAGATATTTTTGTGAATGAATATGTATTTGGTTTCAAATCTGTTTAATAGATTCAATTCCATTTAGTTTTCAATCAATCAAAATTTTATATATATATATATATATATAATATTATAAAGTCTAAATGTTGCGAAGAAGTTCAAATATATTTGAATAAAGCAAATTCATTTAAAGACATAAATTCAGATCTAGTCTCAATTTATTTATTAGTTTTTTTTTTTTTTTATACAGATGTCATCATTTTTATATTTATAACGTTTGAATAAAGTTTAATTTTTTTTTGATAATTTGAATAAAAATTAATCATGTTTATATTTATATATTATTTCGTATAATATATAGTTATTACATTTTTTTTATAACAAGATTTTGAACTGTCCCTTTCATACCCCGCTACTGATCACGGTGTGCGCCAGTTTGAGTCGGCAGGGGCCTTTTCTTTTTGTAATTTACAAAGACCAACCCTCTAGTTTTCAAAAAAAGTAAAAGAAAAGAAAAGACCAACCCTTTATTCCACAATAATTAATACATAAATACCACTATTTTGTCTGTAAATTAATAATTGAAAATAATTATAATATAAAATAAGTATACATATATACACTTGGGAAAATGGGTTATTTTCTTTTTCAGACTGGACAATGAGTTAGCATTCAGGTTGATGACAATTTGTTGTTTTCATAGTTTAGACTAATAAACTGATTCACCATTATTTTGATGGACTAACAAGCTATTCATGCAGTTCAAGGATCCACCAGCCTTGTTAGCCTAGGATCCAAACTTATTAGAAAATTAAAAAAAATTGTTCTAAAAAGATAAATTATCTGTATAGCATCTGACAGAAAATTAATACATTAAAAAAAAAACCCAAAATGAAATCAATTTAAAAGACTGAAGCTTCCTGAAATGACTTGTCTCTTAAAAAGAAATGAGGGAAGTCATAGTTGATTTGCCAGGTGTAACGCAAAAATCAGAAAAGAAGGACAAAAGATGAACTAAAAAAACTAGATGTTTCACCACAAAACATAACTTATAGCAGGTTCTGAACGGTCTAGTAGGATTTTGTTCTAAAGAAACCTTTTCCACGTCTAGGTCATGGACTCTCAATAGTCCAAGAATTTGCATTGTGAATTGGGTTATGATTTAGGTTATGCTATTGTATTTTTTTTTTTAACTCATATAGGGTGAGAAAATAACTAATAAAAAATAAAAGGAAAAGGAAATTTTTTTATATTGGTACCTAATTAAAGATTAAACCTCTCAACAGTCTATTATATTTCTTAATCATCACCTAATACCTTCATGTTAGTCAAGGTATATCAATTTATAATCAATAGAATTAGTATTTTAATCAAAGTGATTAGTATTTCTATAATATTACTTTCATTTTCAAATGGTAGATGGTCACATATGACTTAGAATCATTTATCTATTAACTCAATATAATAATTACACGATTACAAGCAAAGGTTTTTCTTTGATTTATTTATTTTCTTTTTTCTTTTTCTTCTTTTAATGAAACAAAACAAAGCAAAAGCAGAAATCCATATTGGAATATTATTAAAATAAACTAATAAAAGCTACATGGTGTCGGTGCACTTAGCCCTTTTTCTTTCTGGAGGCACATTATTCTTCATTTTTCTTTAATTTAGAACCATGCTCTCTCCCAATCATACAAATGTTCATATAGTCAATCCGTTACTATGAATATCTCTGTTCTTGGTCAAAATAAGTTAAACAATTTCATTTTAGGGTATTCAAGTCTTTTTTTTCAATATTTTCCTTTTCCTTCTTTCCTATAGGCGGTGAAGTATATTTAATTTTTGTTAATTAGCAGGCATGATTTACAGCAAAAGTAGGTTTGGGGCTTGGAGGATTATAACAGAGCAGATTGCAATGATATCCCATCTGCCAATCCTCTGAAAATAAAAGATTTTGGGAGGTGTTAGATGCAGTAATAATGAAGCTTTTATCCCTTAAAAAAGTATTTGATATTCGTAATGTGTCTATTTTTGAACAAGACACTATACCTTATTCCACCAATCCGCACACCCATTTTGGACTTGACTCCTAAGTTTGTTTCTAAATTTTCCTAGTAATCAAACACCATAATAACTCTCTCTCTCTCTCTCTCTCTCTCTATATATATATATATATATATATATATTGAAGTTGTTCAGTCAGCTTTAATAAGCCTTTTGATCACAACAAACTCCTTGCACTAAAAAGAAAAAGGCTTGGACGGTATGTCCCACTTCATGTGGCCCTATCTATATACTTTTCAGTTGTTGTTTCTCTTATTATGGTCTCTTCCATTCCAATGATCATGATTCAGCCAACCCCAACATGACACTAAGATGTTGAAAACCAATTCAACATTTCACATTTAAGTTATTTTAACTGGAAAAAAACAGTATATCCGCATGCTCTGCTTCAGAATGATAATAATGGGCAAGTATTGCAATTAAGGGACTTGGAGACACATAATACATACATGTATATATGGAAACTCTGTGCTATGTATTCTTGAATGATTCATGAAGCTTTAACGAAAACTTAATTTACTGGCTTGTTTGGGCCCCAAAGAACCATTTGGAATTACAACAGAAGCTTCCCATCAAACTTTGAAAAAGATTATAAAAAACAGACAGGCATATATAATTCAACGGTCTTCGAGTTAACAATGATGCGTCTCAAATAATTATCAAAAAATGATGCATCTCAAATTACCAATAAATGGAAAAAATAGCTGGAAATGGAAATGAGTTTGGTAAGAGTGACTTAAATGTAAACCTTTTCGAGTTGAAGTTTGAGGTCTTCGCTTTGGATTCTTTAAAGACCTTTATGCTTACTTTTTATGCTTACAAAGGTGACTGAGCAAATTGCTGATATACTTACCAAGCTGTTACCTAGTCCTCGGTTTCTTTATTTACGTTCCAAGCTAAACTTAAGATCTTCACCCTTTTGCTTGAGGGGGATGTTAGAAAAGAACCTTGACTTAGAAGAGCTCTACTATATTGTGTTTATGTCGGTGAGAATTTGGTGTCTTTGTTTAATAATTTTCACCATAATAAGGCAAAGATAAGAGAGAGAAAGAGTAGCTCAAACACACAAACAAGTGGTTAGTAAAGATCTATAAACAAGATTTATGTAATCCATTTCATGCAACTTCCTTAAAATTGGATTATGCTTTTTTGGACTAATTTCATTCCATCCTCAAGAGACTATATAATAATATTCCAATTAGATTCAACTGCTTCACCATCCCAAAAGCCCATATACAATATTCATAATCTAAAGTTCACTCAGTTTCTTGGTACTACTTGACTAAAATAATTATTTATCAATTAACAAGTAAAACGATAATATCTGATTAATAACATATGATCCTTGTTGCTTCTTAAAGTAGTTTCTTGGTACTACTTGCTCCTTGTTGATTAATAACATATGATCTTTAAAGCTATAATTTAGCAAAAATTCAATTTTCTTGTTGCTTCTTGCCTCTTTGGAATTAATCCACCAAGCTAATACAAGGGCGTCGTACAGGCATGTTAGGGTTCCGATATTAACTTATATATTATTATACTCAAGAGAGTAAACTGATAAACAAAGTTTTTGAGCTACCTTAATAGACCTCAAAAGTCAAACAACCATACACAACATGCAATTAAACTATTAATTCGTCACCATTAAAAACGTTCTGCCAAAAACTAATATATATATAACCATGATAAGGGTGATGTGTTACAACAAACTATTTGTAAATGAACATTCAATAAATATTTTGTAGAGTCTACATGTTCTATTTTAACATATTTATAGGTAATTGAGTTTACATGACACACAGATTATTAAAAGTTGTAAGGATGACATAGTACAACTATTGTATTAAAGTTTTTTTATTTTTTATTGGTAATATAAGAAATTAAAATAAAAAATTTATATATCAACCACTACATAGATAATGTGGTGTCACAAATCATTTATCATGGAATATGTGATAATATTATATGTGACGTTGTACATAATTATATATAGAGTTTAAATTTATAATGCACATAATAATTGTAAATGATACAAATGATATAGTGTACTTGTTACATATAATACTTTATTAATGAAACTATACACAAAATTATATATACATATATATATGTCCTTCTAGACAAACAAACCCATGATTTGTTTTAGGCCACCAACAAAATCAAATTGCGTTCCCTCCTTTTTCCAACCTGTGTTCTGTCATCCACTGAATAAATTATCCATTGCTCTAATTGAACCTTTTCTTTACCTCCACTAATAAGTTCAAATGATTATAAAGCTTTGGAAAGGAATCCAAAACGTACCCTACGTGTGTCGTGTATTTTATGGGTCAATGACAGTCTAAGACTGTTCATGAATTGTATGAACTTTGATCAGAAAGAAGCCTAGTCATTGTCCATGGTCATAAAGATCTCTAAGGATCTCTAAGAAGCCAAAGGACGAGTATGTCCTGTAAATTAAGGCTAAGGTTAAATATTTGATGAGATGCAATTTATATATATTTTATGTAATTTAATATTTGATTTGAGTATATTTTATTCACTTAAAATAGATTAATTTATATTTTTTTATGTTTTAGGTGTATTTGAACTTAAAGAAATGAAAAATGAAAAAACAGTGGTAAAATCGTAATTAAATAAAAAATGAAAAAGCAGTGGCAAAATTGTAATTAAACAGAAAATGAAGAATCAGTATCAAAATCTTAATTAAGTGGACATTGGCGGCAAGGCAATGCAGCCTAGGTGCATTTTCCAGGTGCCTGGACAGTCGCCTAGGTGGGCGCAAATTTGGTCATTTTTACGCGATTTTATCAGTTTTAACTTTAGATTTTAGTATAAATATGTTTTATCAGTATTGTAAAGGGAGGAGCTGACTTTTAGACAATTTTTACCATTAGAATTGATTTTTTCTCTCAAGTTTGTGTTTCTAATATTCTATTATTGGGTAAGAATATTTCTAAATTAGTTATGCAATTGTGAAACTTATTTTTATTTCAATTCAATTTAATCATTCACTTTATATTCTTCTATGTTTATTGTTTATATTTTCAATTTCTCATAATTATAATTTGGATCCGTTATTTTTTTGTGAGATTGGATTATTGCTAAATTGAATTCTCAATCGTATTGGGTTAATAATTAGTCGCAAATAGACTTTAATGGTTATAATCTCAGTTTTTGTTAATTATCTATGAAAAATATAAATTAGATTAAAACTTTGCAACGTTTGTAGAGTTTGTCTTTATTTGGCTTTTCTCTTGTTCTTGATTATTTTCTGTGATAAATTCGGGTCACGTTGATTCTAGATTTAATTTCANTGCTAAATTGAATTCTCAATCGTATTGGGTTTTTAATAATTAGTTGCAAATAGACTTTAATGGTTATAATCTCAGTTTCTGTTAATTATCTATGAAAAATATAAATTAGATTAAAACTTTGCAACGTTTGTAGAGTTTGTCTTTATTTGGCTTTTCTCTTGTTCTTGATTATTTTCTGTGATAAATTCGGGTCACGTTGATTCTAGATTTAATTTCAGAATTTATAACTAATTCATGATCATATATGGATTAGTTTATTTTAGTGAGAAATATAGAATAATTAGGCCGTGCCAATTATTTATGCCGAACTGAATGAAAAATTTGAATTTTTATGTCTATGATCAATTGTTTACTAGTCTTATGAATTATTATGATCTTAAAAGTTTCTCTTATTTATTTCTTTTCAGTATTTACTAGCTTTAATTTAATTTAGAATATTTTACAAGCAATCTAAAACTCCATATTTTATATTTTTAGTTTAGTATTTTACTATGATAGTATTTAAGTTGGAATTCAACACAGTCCATGTGGATTCAACTTTAACTTGCCACTACTATAGTTCTGGTAAATTCAATATTAAAATTTTGGTGTTTACTACACGCAGAATGTTTGAGCAGGGTGGTTAAACCAAAGTCAAAATTATTTAAAACCAAATCTAAATTTTAGTGAAGTCTCTCAAACTCAAATATAAATGTATAAGTTGGAAAGTCATGTCTCATTTGTTGGTGGAGTTCTTTGATTGTTTCATCATTCATTTAACATTGCTTCAAATTAATATGCCTACCTGTGTGTATTACAAGGCTTACGAGACTTGGAGGTGAAAACTATAAAATGGGATATACACACGAAATATAATGGTGTATAATTGATGATTATCTTTAAATTGGTATATTTTGATACATATTTCGAATCTTCTTTTTACATAACGTCNGACGATGGTTTTTAACCGTCGTCGATGTTTTTTGAGTATTGACGACGCCTTATTAGACGACGGTTTCGTGTCCGTCGTCTAAACATGTAAGACGGCGGATTTTAACCGTCGTCTTTGACCCTATTTTGTAGTAGTGTTGGGTTCGGAATGAGTCTTCTCATGTCGATTATGCGCTTGAGAATTGAAATTCCTACTGAAAGGAAGGTTCAAGGAATAGACAGAAGTTGTAAATAACAATCTTTTTTCTTACTTATCTTGAAAGATGAAAATATCATTTTACAAGAGAAGTATTAGTAATACTAGAAGGGAACGAGCTAGAAAATACCAGAGAGTACTACAGTGCGAATAAAAACTATAAAAATAGTGTTTCCAATCCTATACAAGAACAAGAAAAAAGAAAAAAGGAAAAAAAAAAACATATCTTAAAGAATATAGGAGCATCCAATTCCTTTTGGTGGTGCATCTAATATAACACACGATCAATTGGTAATGTTCTCATTCAAACCGAGATCTAATTTTTATTAATTTTTTGTTTTGTTTTTTTTATATGTAGAAAGAGATTGATATTGGCGTAGTCCCTGAACTACTTTATAGTTGCCTAGAACTTTTTTTTATTACTTTGATTCTTAAATTTCCATTTTTTTGGTGCAATTTGATCATAAAACTATTTTTGTTAATTTCATTTTTTTCAGTTTTGAAACATGTAATATGATCATTATTACAAAAAAAAAAATTACAAAATTAAATATTGTATACTTCATGTTTTATCAAATACACTGCAGTTTTAAAAATGCTAAAAAATAAATAAAAGATATTCCAAAAACCATTTTGCCTCACACATGAGCATCCGTACAAAAACTCAACTTTAAAATTAGTTGGGCTTATGCTCCCTGATGGATTTTTATCTCAATTGTCACTAAAAAATTATTTTTGTGACAAAGTTAAAAATTACCGTCATTAAACATTAATTATTATGTGACAAATGTTTTAGATTTATAAATAAACATTTATCAACAATCTTGATAAAAATTCTATCAAAATGTTTTGAAAATAGCATATCTTTTTAAAAATACTATATATATATAGTTAGACTACGATCAAATATATATAATATTTATTATATTCAAATGTATTAAATTCAAAAATAAAAAATAAATAGATAAATAAAATATTAAAAGTTTTTAACCATCTAAAAAACTTATTTATTTTATTTATCATTTAATTCTAACATATAAATTTTATATATAGACATAACAAATATAAAACATACTTAATAAAAATAAGGTTTAAATGCATTTTAGTACCTTCTAAAATTGAATTTGTTCACTTAGGGGTCTCTATAATTAATTTGTGCAATTGATACATTGTAGATTGAAAAAAGTTGCACATTTGTCCAATGTAGTTGAAATTGACAAAAAAAAGTTGCACATTTGTCCAATTTAGTTAAAATTAACAAATTCTATCAACTTAAAATTAACATATGACCCTCAAAATTATTTTTTTCATTTTTTATTGTTTTAAAAAAATAAAAAACATGAAGAAAAAAAAATTAAATTCATTTATAGTTTTTTTTTTCTCTTTTTTAATTTTTATTTTTAGTTTTTGGTAAAATTAAAAATGAAAAAAATAATTTTGAGGATTATATGTTAATTTTAAATTGATAGAATTTGTCAATTTGAACTAAATTAGACAAATATACAACTTTTTTTTGTCAATTTCAACTACATTAGATAAATGTGCAACTTTTTTCAATTTAGAGGGTATCAATTCCATAGATTAATTGTAGAGACCTTTAAGTGAACAAATTCAATTTGAGAATATATTAAAATGCATTTAAGCCTAAAAATAATTATATATATTTTTGGAGTATACTTTATAATAGTAATTATATATATTTGTGGACCTATAACTAGGAATAGGCAAAAATCGGCCGAATTGGCTGAACCAAAATAATTCGGTCTGGCTATATAAAAGTGTTTAATTTGATTCGGTTATGAAAATGTAAAAATCGAATAAACTAGTTCAATGATCAATTTTTGAAAATTATTTCACCAAACTGGACTGAACTAGACTAGATTAACTCAGCACCTATTATATATTGACACCTCACCTCTTAGATCAAATTTCAACCATCCAAAATCTTTTACCCCTTCCCCCACGTGATTTTTGGCCCTAATCCTTTACCTATTTCAGTCTTAACTGATATCTCTCTCTCTAACAGCAGAGCTGCACAACCAGCTAAGCGGCGACAAACACAACATGCCCCTCTCTCTCGGCAACGAGCCTCTTTCTCTCTGTGGCAAGTCAGCAATGATTCATTTTCACCAAAAGTTTTTTGGGTGTTTGGTTTGTTTTAACCAAGTCGGAAAGTCGGCAAAAAAATTTCTAGTTATTTGGTGTTTAGTTTATTTGTTTGTTTTTCTTTTTCTTTTTTATTGAATCTCTGCCGACCGATGAAAACTGACACTGACTAACCATTATCGGCTAAATTTTATGCTGTTTATATAAGATGCTCGTTCAATTTCGGTTGGCAACTTTATCAAACCCCTTGGGTTGTACACCTTTTTTTTTTTGCTTATTTGGACCCACCACCTAGTTACCATTGCTTACTTTTGGGCCTTGAGGGTTGTTGGTAATAACCATACTTGGTTTGAAAATTTGAATCCTATCAGGCATGGTTATTACATCTTAATACACAGCAGTGCATCTGCTTCTATCTATAGTCCGCGGAAACGTACATACTAGCAGAGCATTCGATCAATCCCAATAATAAAAAACATGACTTTAATTTTTATGAAAGTAAAATTTAAGTTTCGTAATCTAGGGACAAATTTGATTTAGAATATTATATATATAACAATAAAAAAATATAACTTTTAAAAAATAATAATTCAATATAATATCAAAATTATAAAATATTAAAACCCAATAACTTCAACTAAAAACAAAAATATATAAAACCAAACCAAAAACGCACTTATAAAAACTCAAGCAAATGTACATGAACAAATATTAAAAATAAAATATAAAATGGTAATTCAACATGCTTGGAGATCCAAAAGACCAAAAACCATTGTCATATTTTGCAAATAATACTGTTTCATAGTTATTTTTTCATTGTTACAGCTACATGAACTTTCATTTAATTTCTTCTGTTAAAAAGTCAAACAAAAGAGTAAAATACGTTCAAACCCACGCCAAACAAACACACAATTTCACAGCCTAATTAAACCCTAGAGTAACCACAAACCCCCGTCTTAAATTAAAAGCTTATATAGCATAAAAGCTAGGGAACGTTGAGGGGAGGATGAACAAGAACCCTAGCAACCCCTTCTCCGTTCTGAGCAGCCTTTGGCACCTCAACCTCAACCTCCCCAACCACAATCCCTTTCACCTCCTCATCTTCACCCCTCACTACCCTTTCCTCTGCTTCTTCGTCCACGTAGTTCGGGTCTCCCTTATCGATCGCCGGCGGAACCGGTGACAGCTCGCTCTCCGCCAGTTTGCCGGGACCCTCCCAGGTGTATTTGCCGCCGTGGCCGGACTTGGGCGGCGGACGACCGATCCCAATTCCGTTGGCAGGGTGGCGTTCCATCCGCTGCACACCCTTGTCGATGAGCTTCTTCTCGACGTACTTAATGGTGTCGATGTTGTGGCTATCCATTTCCCTCTTCTCCACCCTCTTCCGCCCTTCTTCGTTGTGGCTTACTGCTCGGATCGTCACCGTGTCTTTCTTGTCGTCGATGGGCTTCATTTTTTATTTTGAACTTCCTGTTAATCGATCTTCTTTGAGTCGGTGGGCAATTGGTGTTCTTATCAGTGACTGTGTGTCTGAGCTGCGACGAAGATGGTTTTATTATATAGAGATGGGTTTGGGATGCCAAAACGAGAAGTTGCTGGAAATATCGAAGATGGATAGGGATGGGCGAGATCGAGAGCGAGACGGTGCTGGATTGTTCTGCAGGTCGACACGTAATTATGCGTGGACCCCAGCCCATGAGATCGTAGGGTTGGGTAATTGTAATTTGTAAATGGATGGACTCGAGATGCTTAACCGCCGCTTCAGTAGAAGGCCTTTGGACCTTTTTTTAATTTGGACCTTTTAGAGCTCTATGGTACGAAGCGGGTCCTTCTTTTCATCTTTTTTGATCAAACGAAGCGGTTTTTTACTATGGACTTTTTTTGTACGGATTACTACAATTCGGAATAATAACAAATAAATTAAAATTTTGCCCTAGACTGTTCAAGGATAATGCGTTTTTAAAAATGCCTCGTTTTCAGTTGTTTACATCTACATTCCAATAAAAAAAATCTACTTGTGTTTTTACTCTTTCAAATGTTATAAATTTAATTACAAAAATAAAATATTCATTTTGGGTGTTTCTGTATAAAAAAAAAAAAGAAGTTGGATTTTGAAACCTAGTTAAGCTAATTAAATTTTCTCTGTTATCAAAAATGTAATTTGGAACATCATTATGAGGTTTAATTGTTTGCTGTAAGTTGTGTCACTGAAAAAAATACTAATAAAAGCTTCCTCTGCCACATTTAATCGGAAAATTTTGAAAAGCATAAAAAAATAAAAAATAAAAATTTGTGACTACCAGACTCACTGGTAGAGATCTTCTACCAAATTAGGACAGCTAATGGCCAAATAAGAAATAAAAGATTAGGATAGGAAAGGTTCAAGTGTAAGAATCGTATTTCTATCTATTAACTGCTGTGACTGCATCACAATCTGCATTCTGCCGTAGCAACCAATATAGGAACACAGCATACAAGTTGTAATTTAATTGTGAAATAATTTGAATTTTTTTTTTGGTTAATTACTTAAAAAATTCTTACTGAAATATATATATATATATGTGAAAATGGATTTTTTAGGGATGAGTTCTTTAGTAATGTAGCAGTGGTTTAATGGAAAAAACTGAGGTATGTTTAATTAAGTACAACAGAGAAGGGAGGGACGATTCTTGGTCCAAAGCAGAATTAATGACCAAACTAATCTAGCCTATAAATAATAGTGGTTCATTTTCCCGAAGATGAACCTCGGAATTCAATCCGCTTTCATTTAATTTAAGAAGTCGAAAATGCTAGGAATGATATCTTCTTTCTGTATATAAATAAATCATGGTTACAGAGAATATGCAATTTTCTGCTATTGCATTAGTTTTTCTACTATACTATGGCTGGGACTAGATCTGGGAAGAGCATTAAATTTGCTTACAGCGACAGTGATGATGACACTGAATATGATCATGGAGACCCAGAGGTTCACTTTGATCTCTCATTCGATAAACTAAACCTTGGACCCAAAAAGAAGCTTCTAGTTCTCAGTCTGAATGGGGTTTTAATACACAGGACTCACATTGCCGATAAGAGTAAAATCCCAAAGTCTCGCCGTCCTGATGGAAGATTTGGAAATCATTTGGGTAGATAAACCGATTTTGCAATTTTTATTTTTTATTGTTTTTTAATTTTTTTCTTTTTTTCTTTTTGGCAAATGATATTTTTCTTTTCTTTTTTTTAAAAAAAAAGATTGGTCATATTTGCATATGATTCCGCAGTTTACAAGAGACCCTACATCGATCAATTTATGAATTTCTGTTTGGAAAGATTTGAAGTAGGAATATGGTCTTCTGCAATGGAGTACGTATATATCAACAACGAGTCTTTTGAATTTGTACTCTTTTTTTCTTTGTTAATGTTAATGTCTTACTTATAAATTTTTCCTCTCATCTGCCTTTGAATTATATATTAATTAGACACAATGTTGATTTGTGCATTTGGCAGAGGCATGAGAAGGAAGCTGCTATTTGTTTGGGTATGTATTTTTCTGAACAACATTCAATGTATATCAATGAAAATGAAATGATAACATAGTCTGTTCGTTATAACATATAGTGTCTTACAATCCTTGATTTTGTTATGTAATTACTTAGGACCAAACCCAATGCACTGATACTGGGTTCAAGTGTATCGATAATAAAAGAAAGCCACTATTTCTCAAAAAATTGAAAGTAGTATGGGACTACTTCGAGAAAAATCCAAGGAGAGGTGTCCATTATTCTGCTTCAAATACCTTCTTTATCGATGATGAACCTTACAGAGCACTGTTCAATCCTGTAATAATAACGCCTCCAGTTATTGATTTTTTTCCAATAATTATTTGACAAACTTGTTAGTTTTTGATGGTTGAATAAATGGATATTCTTGGTTTGATTGATGAATAGGAGGAACAATTGATAATGGGTTTAATTGAAAAAGGAAATATGGGACACTAGTAGATAGATTGAATAGCAAAGGCTTATTGTTGTTTTGTAATTGTTCTTTCTTGTTGTTGTTGTTGTGTTATTACATATGGAAGCTAGGCTTCCTATTTATATACATCTTTGAGTTTTCTAGATTGTTCTAGCATAGTGCTAGATTACATCTTTCTAGATTCTTCTAGCATGGTGCTAGACTACATTTTTCTAGATTCTTCTAGCATGGTGCTAGACTACATTTTTCTAGATTCTTCTAACATGCTAGTTTCTATGCTATTCTAGATAATTCTAGAAATCTATTTACTTAAACAATTTCTATAATCTTCTAGAAATGCATATCACCTATTTCAACANTGGTACTATGAAGAGGAAGTTGGTCTTGTCCAATTTTTTGGCAACAATAAACATGGCCGTCCTGCAGGGGTTACGGCTTGGAAGGATGTCAGGGTGCCTCATAAGATGGTGAAAGAGGTTTGTGATGAGTTGGCACGACCAACAATTGCCCAGATGTCAAAGCTGAACACAAAAAATTCCAATGAGTGTACACCATAATGAAGATGGGAAAACGATGGCGGTCCATACCACTATCAGGAAGCTTGTGGCGTACATGGCAGAAAAGAAGTTGGAAAATAATTCGGCCATTGATTTGGCCGAATGTATCATGGAGGATGACTCTGGGGTTGAATTGGAATTCATTTTTGATGATATCCAATTGGCACCAAAAAAGATGGATGACTCCACGGCCGAGGTTCAGGATCCATTGCTAGAAGTGAATTTAGGAACTAATGAAGATCCTCGGCCTACTTTTGTAAGTAGTCTTTTGGAGGTCGAGCTGCGAGCCAAAATCATTGAGCTTTTAAAGGAGTTCAAAGATTGTTTTGCTTGGAATTATCATGAGATGCCTGGTTTAGACAGGAGGTTGGTGGAACATCGTCTACCAATTAAAGAAGGATTTCGGCCATTTAAGCAGCCACCAAGGAGAATGTCACCAGAGGTCATGCTAAAGGTGAAGGAGGAAATAGAGAGACTGGTCAAAGCTGGATTTATCCGGACGGCTCGTTATGTAGAATGGTTGGCCAATATAGTCCCAGTTATGAAGAAGAATGGGAAGCTCAGAATATGCATTGACTTCCGGAATTTGAATTTAGCTACTCCCAAAGATGAATATCCAATGCCGGTAGCGGATTTATTGGTAGACGGGGCAGCTAAGCATGAGATTCTTTCTTTCATGGATGGGCACTCCGGATATAATCAGATTTTTATTGCAGAAGATGATGTTTCCAAGACTGCTTTTAGATGTCCCGGCGCAATTGGAACGTTCGAATGGGTCGTTATGCCTTTCGGTTTAAAGAATGCGGGAGCCACTTATCAGAGAGCGATGAATGCAAACTTCCATGACATGATCGGACACCTACTAGAAGTTTATATTGATGATGTCGTGGTGAAATCGGATGTTCGGCAAGATCACGTTGCCGATTTGAGGAAGGCATTTGAGCGGATGAGGAAGCACAAGCTGAAGATGAATCCTCAAAAGTGTGCATTCGGAGTGTCGGCAGGAAACTTTCTAGGCTTTTTAGTTCATCAGAGAGGCATCGAGGTTGATAAAAATAAAGTTCGGGCGATCGTGGGAGCCAAACCTCCTCAGACTAAGAAAGAATTGCAGAGCCTTATTGGGAAGATCAATTTTCTTAGAAGGTTCATTTCAAATTCGTCTGGAAAAATTCAAGCTTTTTCAGCTTTATTGAAATTGAAAGATAAAGATGAATTTAGATGGGAGAGTCATCATCAAGAAGCATTCAACCGCATTAAAGAGTATTTAGCCAGTCCACCTGTTATTATGCCTCCTCGTAAAGGCCAGCCACTCAAACTTTATATATCGGCTGCAGAAAACTCTATCGGATGTTTGCTAGCTCAGGACAACGAGCTTGGGAAAGAACAAGCAGTATATTACTTGAGTAGAGTCCTCATGTCAAATGAGTTAAAATACTCTCCAATTGAGAAATTATGTCTAGCGTTGTATTTCGCAGCAACAAAGTTACGGCATTATATGTTGCCGACTATAGTAATCATCATTTCTCAGACCGATCTTATCAAATACATGTTGTCGAAACCTATCATCAGAGGACGGATTGGAAAATGGACAATAGCTTAGTTATTATGCCTCCTCGTAAGGGCCAGCCACTCAAACTTTATAACTCAGCTGCAGAAAACTCTATTGGATGTTTGCTAGCTCAGGACAACGAGCTTGGGAAAGAACAGGCAGTATATTACTTGAGTAGAGTCCTCATGTCAAACGAGTTAAAATACTCTCCAATTGAGAAATTATGTCTAGCATTGTATTTTGCAGCAACAAAGCTACGGCATTATATGTTGCCGACTATAGTAATCATCATTTCTCAAACCGATCTTATCAAATACATGTTGTCAAAACCTATCATCAGAGGACGGATTGGAAAATGGACAATAGCTTTGTCAGAATTTACTTTCAAATATGTGTCTCAAAAGGCGATGAAAGGTCAGGCCCTAGCAGATTTTTTGGCCAACCACCCTTGTTTGAAAGTAGAAGGAGAGAAGGATCCGGTCGAGATAGCTTTAATTTCTCTTACACCATGGAAGTTAAGTTTTGATGGATCGAGAACTCTTACTTCAGCAGGAGTGGGGATCGTCATAGAGTCGCCAATGAGGAGAAAGACAAAATTTTCTTTCCAGCTCACTTTTGAATGTTCAAATAATCAAGCCGAGTATGAAGCTTTGATTATCGGTCTGGAAATTTTAAAAGAGATGGGGGCATCTACAGTCGAGATAATAGGTGATTCACTTTTGGCTTTGAAGCAGCTGACAGGTGAATATCAGTGTCGTAGTTGGGCTTTGTCACCATATTACATGGTAGCCGATCAGTTGATCCAAAGTTTTGACGATGTGGTTTTTCGGCATGTCCCAAGGGAACTGAATTGGGAGGCAAATGAGATGGCTCAGATTGCTTCAGGAATTCATATTCCAGAGGAGTTGACGGAAAGGATTATCAGCATACAGAAGAGGGATCTTTCATCATTGCAAGAGAGGAATATAACGGGAGACATCTTTTGCATAGAGATTGATGAAAATGATTGGAGATTTTCATTGATTAAGTATTTGGAGAATCCAAATGGGAAATCTGATAGGAAAACTCGGCTAAGAGCAGTGAAGTATGTCCTATTTGACAAAGAGTTGTACAAAAAAGGACAAGATGACTTGCTTTTAAAGTGTTTGGGCAAACATGAGGCAATGTTAGTGATGGCTGAAGTGCATGAAGGTATTTGTGGAGCACACCAAGCTGGAACGAAAATGAGGTGGTT
This sequence comes from Ochetophila trinervis, assembly GCA_003254975.1. NCBI lineage: Eukaryota > Viridiplantae > Streptophyta > Magnoliopsida > Rosales > Rhamnaceae > Ochetophila > Ochetophila trinervis. The sequence goes on along the minus strand of QANX01001944.1, from coordinate 663,555 downwards.
GATCAGGAGACATGGCTATTACTGGCCAACTATCTTGTCCGACTGCATCAAGTATGCTAAAGGGTGCACGGCTTGTCAACGTCACGGCCCAGTACAACACATTCCGGCCGTACCTCTCAATCCCATAATCAAGCCGTGGCCTTTCCGAGGGTGGGCGATGGATTTGATCGGAAAAGTGTACCCTCCTTCTAGCAAACAACACACATTTATCATCGTCGCCACTGATTACTTCACTAAGTGGGTTGAGGCACGGCCGATGAAATCAATAAGTCAAGTTGATGTGATCAAATTCATCAAGGAAGACATAATCCATAGATTCGGAATACCAGAATCCATCACTGCCGATCGCGGAACGGTATTTACTGGTGAAGCGGTGGAGTCATTTGCCAAAGAATATGGGATAAGATTGACTCATTCTACCCCATATTTTGCCCAAGCTAATGGTCAGGCTGAAGCAACAAATAAAATTTTGAAGAGAATTCTTGAAAAGATGGTGGATGAAAATCCAAGAGAATGGCACGATTTGTTGTCAGAAACTCTTTGGGCATACAGAATGTCAAAAAGGTCAGGAACCGGCACAACGCCGTTTGCTTTGACATATGAGCATGATGCGGTTCTGCCAATGGAGGTGACGGTAAAATCTTTGCGTGTTGCTCAGCAGAATAATCTTACCCCGGCTGAGTATACTGAGGCCATGATGCAAGAAATAGAAGAACTTGATGAAGTAAGACTGGCGGCCTTAGATCACCTCCAAATACAGAAGAAAGCCGTGGCACGTGCATACAACAAAAGGGTCCGCTTCAAAAGTTTCGGCGAAGGAGACCTAGTGTGGAAAGCAGTATTGCCTATTGGATCAAAAGATCCAAGATATGGAAAATGGTCTCCTAACTGGGAAGGACCTTTCACTATTGCCGGGATAGTAGGAAAAGGTGCATATCAACTCCAAGACGTCGACGGATCAAAACATTTGAATCCGATCAATGGTCGTTTCTTGAAGAAGTACTATCCGACTAGCTGGGAAGCCCGAGAAATACCAAAAGTTGGAGATACTTTGTTAGATCCATTTGTATTGTAATTTTGGTTGATAAGTCAATAAAGTTAGGCCGAGTATTTTTTACGGCCAGTTACTAAAAAATTCGTTCAGTTTGATTAGCTGGCCAATCTAGGCCGCTAGTTATTTATTTGTCCTTTTGTCAAGTTGAAGTAGCTTAGACTGAAGTTTGAATGATGGTTATTTTCTTTAACTTGGATTGCGACAAAATAAAGTTAGGCCGAAAGTTCACGGCTAATTTCTAAAACATGATTAAATTCAGCAGTGCAATACTTGAAGTCAAATAAAAGTTTATTATTCAGAATAAGACAATGAATACATTAAAATGTCTGAATAAACTATTTATCTCTAAAAGCTTCATAGGAGGTTTTCTTCAAGTTTTCCCATGATGCATTACAGCGCTGAATTATCTCTTCGGCTTGTGATTTCTTGCTCCTGGCTACTTTAGTTTCTTCCTTGGTGCGAACAAGCTTCTCTCGGATGGAATGAGCCTCAGTGGACAACTGCTTGGCGCGATTGATTTTTTCTTTAAAGTTAGCTTCTGCAATTGATAGTTTTTCTTTCAACCCTTTAATTTCAATCGCTAGAGCAGTAGCTTCTTTTTTCTCTGCCGAATGGTCAGCGTGCATCGAGGCGAAGTCAGTCTGGAGGGTAGAAAGTGAAGCAAAAATGGTTTTGGCCTCTTCGATATCACATCGTGCAGACAAGAAAGAGTCCACGTTTTGATCAAAAGAGGCATGAAATTCAGCGGCACAAGAACGAAGGTTGTCATCTACTAATGAAGTCTTGCCAAGAATCTCAAATGATGTGAGTAGTTGGCTTCGGATGTCATCTTCGGTAAGGACATCAAAATCCGATTCAAAGAAACTGCTAACATAATTTAGTGCTCGCTGAACTGTATCGGTCTCCGCATCATCTGAATCGGTCTCGTCGACAGCAAGAATTGCTACCGCCGGAGTAGGTGGGATTGGTCCAAGCAATTCTTCAACGTCAAAAAAAGTATCATCTCCAAGATCAAACTCGTCCAGAAAAGTTATGTCGTCCTGTTTTATATATATGATAAGCATAAGTTATCATCAATTAAACAGCTTAGAGTGTCAGGTTTTAAAAAGTACCTTGGAAATGTTCTTTGGAGGATCATCTGTGACGGAAGGCGAGGCTGAAAGAGATGTGTTATGCACTAAAATCATCTGAGGAGGGTTAATCAAAGGAGAAGATGAGTTATTGCCCAAAGTGTGACTGACCTGTCAGAAACCAAAAGAAGTTCATTAAAACAAGTTGGCATGCACAACTAGGAGAATAAACTGAAGATAGAGTACCTCTTTTGTAACAACATCAGGGCATATATCCTTTGTTGGAGACAAGTCACCACAAGTGGGTGATACAATGACCCTTTGGTCCTCAAAGGTGTGATATGGATTTTCTTGGTTTGAACTGATAGGTATATCACATCTTTTCCTTTTCTTAGAAGGAGTCTCAGGCGATATAGGTGATTCTGCAGAAGAGACTGCTAGAATGTTAATCTAAATAAGTTAAGCAGAGCAGAAAACTAGTTTGAAATAAAGGACTTACTGTTATTTGGGGTCTGGCAAGGAGAAAGAGGTAATGACGGATCCGCTGGAAGCAAAGAACAACCGTCAGAAGCTTTAGTAGTAGGATCGTGTCTGGAGAAAACACGTGTAGCTACATCTTTGGCAGGGCACCGAAACATAGAATGGGTATATTTTTCCCACCAATCTTCAAAGTTTCGAGTTACATTGGGATTGCACATGAAAGGAATGTACTTGAAAGCATAACTCGATCGTTTAAATGCAACATTGCCTTTTTCATATTCATCTATGGTAGAGAAGGACGGCCGATGAATGGAGCATTGATTGAATGAATATACCCATGGCACAGGGACAGCTTGACAAAGACCGAATTGCCGAGCAACAAGGTTCGGGCAATAGACTTCTGCACCACATTGATTGGATTTAAACCTTCGGCCGAAAGGAAGATCTCGGTTGAGTAGTATACTAGACCAAATTAATTTTAATGACTTCATCCGTGGAAGGTTGCTTTCTACGCCTGAATTAGGTTTAAGTGCTGAGTCCAGCCAGGCAGGAAGGAATGAATATTTGGTTGGCTCAGTAAATGCTTCTGGGGCCCTATGACGGGTGGAGTAGAAGAAGTCAAAGCAAGTCGTGGCGGAGTGACCCAGCAAGCCCATATGTAGAATTTGCTGTCCTAGAAGAGTATTGGGCCAGCTAGTTGTGAGAGAAGGTCTCTTTTCTGGGAAGTAAGCGTGGAGCCAAAGTTGTAGTATCCAAAGGGGACCAGAATGGTGAGGATCCATATCTGACTTGACAACGTTGTTTATTCCACGGTATAGATGGCCGAGAACAAGTGGTCCAAATGCGTATGGTGAGCCAGATGCAAGAGCCTCTGCTATGTGGATATATCCTTTCGTTACCTGCACTGAAGCTACACAAAAAATGTACCTACATAGCCACATAAGGAGAAATGCGAGATGTTCCTTTTCTGAGGGTGGATTATCTTTTCCACGGAGTGTTTTCAGAAAATAACAATAAGATGATTCCTGCTTTGGGAATTTAGCTTTTTCATAGCGTGGTAGTCCACTTTGAGTTGAAGGAGTAATTGAAAGGAGTTCTCCATGAGGTCTGATGCCGAGGATAGATGCCAGATCCAACAAGGTGGGTGTCATCATGCCGAACCGGAAACTGAAAGTGTTGGTGACTGAAGACCAAAAGCATAATGCGGCAGCTAGAAGACCCTTGTCGCATGGAATGTTGAGACATGACAGACGTATCACAGCATAAATTCCAGATTTTCGCCAGATGTCGCCGTAATGAGGATCCAAGCGATCGACCCATGAGATCCAATCTGAAGGCGTGACAGGCCATGATTTGAAAGGCTTGGGGTCTTTCCACTTAGTCCAGTCCAAGGTTTTTGAAGAGAACGGCAAAGTTCTGTCTGGTCGGAATTGAAATATAGAATCCACTTCTCGAGGCATTTTGTCTTTGAATCGTGGTCTAAGGCTACATTCTTTAAAAAGTAAATTTCTTTCGATCAAAATTCTATCATCCACGGCATCCTGGGAACGTCTAATGGCGTGTTCAAGTTGTGCCACGTACGGAAGTTTGCTTTTGTCAACAGCCTGCAAATAAAGCCATTTAAAAGTTCAGATACGAAAAAAATGAATGTTGACTAAGTGCTTTAGCAGTTAGAGTCACTTGTACATGAGGTTGAGATGGTGCATCAAGAGCTTCATTGGTTTGATTTTTCTGGTTTTCGTGAGGGATGGTCCGCATTATTGCAATTTTAAAGCCGAATACCTGAAAATAAGTTTTTGATTTAAAATTAAAAAAAAATTAATTTAAGGAAAATTATTTTATTTTTATTTTATTTTTGGTTTCGGTGGGTTTAATGTTGCAGCCCAATGTCCAAACCCGCATCTCCATTCGCGCCCACGCTCCAGCAGTCCAGATCCACGCCATCCTTCGGCCCATCCTGCGTGCGCGTGAACCCAGCAACCGCGTGTCCAAGCCCGCGTGCATCAGTTCAGCCAGTAGCTTCAGCCCGCGTGCGTCTCAACCCGCGTGTGCGTTGAGCCCAGCGTGCATGCGTCTCTCAGCCCGCGTGCGTCACAAGCCCGCGTGTGTGATCAGCCCCAGCCAATCCGCGCATCCTCGGCCCTAGAGTTCCTGCGTGCGCGCGAGTCCAACGTCCTTCCTGCGTGCGCGCGAGTCCAACGTCTTTCAAGCCCAGCAACCGCTGCCCACAAGCCCGCAGCCGCGTGCAGTCCGCGCTTAAAGCCCAGAGGCCGAGACCCAGATCCAGCGTCCAGCCCGCTCCGATCTGCGTAGCAAAACTGCCCCGAGTCCATGCCCCAAACCCGATTGCAGAACCCGTTTGTTTCAGCACTGTGCATCTTCTTCTCCAAATCGTTTCCGCGTCCAGCGTTCAGTCTGCATTCCCAGCCGAAGCAAGTCCGGTCCTCGCCGCCGTGTGCAACGCTACGTCTCTCCACCCGTATGCATTCCCAGCCGCAGCGAAGTCTGTTCCACCGTGTGCTAATCCAACGGCAGCCGTGTACGAATCCAACGTTCCGCCGCTGGGAAGATTTCCACGACGCCGATGCGAAGCCCAACGTCCAGCAACCGTGAATCTGCAGCCGTGAGCGTGAGTCCGTGCAGCCGTGAGCCTGAGTTCGTGCAACCGTGAGCGTGAGTCCGTGCAACCGTGAGCGTGACCAATCCGCAGCCGTGAGTGTAAATCCAGTCCGCAGCCGTAAGTGTGAATAATCCTCAGCCATTGAAGCCGGGATAAGTTTCCGGCATGTACATAAATATATACACAAACGGGCTAATGCATGGCCGACAGAAAAAATATAAATAAAAAAAAAGAAGAAAAGAGAATGTTTACCTGATAGTTGTACGAGCAGAAACTGTGCAGCACGGAGTAAGTTTGGAATGCGGCGTGGAGAGCACTGAAATAAAAGAAAACAGTCAGATTTTGGAGATAAAAGGTGTGGCGTAGTTGGTTGAGAAACAAATAACTTACAGTGAAAATTATGAACCAAAAGGTGGAGTTTGCCGGCTGAGGGTTTATACCTATATATTATATATGTATATATTTATGGTATAAACTTAGATTGTGCAATTTGGAAGGAAAGTCCGGTCAAGCATGGAAGGTTGAAATTTGCATGGTATTTATGGAAACTAAATTTTTGGCTAATTGGAATTAATTAAGTGATTGAGGCCAAAGAATTTGGAAATATCTGAATATATGGAATTTAAGAAAAAAAAAATCATCTTGCTTTGCAATTTTATTTGCTTCAACAAAATTACAAAGCAAGGGGGGCAATGTTTGGATCACATACTAATTTTGCTTAGAAAATTAATATTCTACTTTGGAAAAGAGCAACTATCCCACATTGTTTGGGAATGAGTATGTTTTGGACTTTCACAAGTATAAATGAGTTGGTTTCTTGAAAAAGTCCCACATCGGAAGTAAGCAAGCTTCTTGAGAAATTCTTTGCTTATAAATTCAAGCTTCTTCAACTTTGAAAGGGACCCCTGCATTAACACAACTACAACATAGACAACTTAGTTTATTCTCATTAGAATTTATTTTGAGTAGTCAAGTGTTCATAGTTGTTCTTAGTTAAAATTTTTATTTAAAAGTCCTTTGATCTGAAAGGCATTTGTAACCTTTTGATTATTTTGTTTTCCATAATTAATACAATCGTTTGACAGTTTGATTTAACTGGCGCATATTTTATTTTTCTTTGGACTGTTTAGGTTCGAATTGGCACGCCCGCACACCTAGGAAACAACCAATTGTTGTGTTTTACACCAACAATATATATATATATGTATATATGTATAATGTTAGGAACCAACTATCCCAAGTCTTGCCTGGAGGACTTAATCACGTTGATTAAGTCCCTATGTAGTCAACATTCACCATAATTACTAATCTCACAACTAAAACTCCTAAATGCCAGAAAATTCAATAGAAATTTCAGCAGAGTTTCATCGATTTTTGGAACATTTTCCAAATACATATAATTGCAAATTCTGTAAGAAAACACATTCATATACATAATTCAATCTACCAGCACACATTTCTACACATAAACCACATCTCGGTAAATAATTTTAGCAGTCAAATATATATATATTATATTTTTCGCAACTGGACTCAGTATAAAATCTGAGCTGCCTACATACCCTTATTAGTAGGGATCAAGCTACCTGTAGTTCTTAAAATAATTTTGCATTTAACAATGAGAATGCAAATATACAACTCAATTTATTCAGGACATAAGTCCAACACAGGTATAATCAATCATGCACAGACTTAGCAATAAACCATCAATCCATTACAATATCTCATCATATAGAAATTATAACCAATTTCATATATTGCATAATCATTAGAATAATGAAACATTAATAATACTTTAATCGCTTTTAGTTTCAACAAACTTTTCAAACCATATAAAAGAGTAATAGCTATGTATATAGAATATATCAGTGAAAAGCCACAGACGCATATATAAATTAATCATATATACCGGGCGTGTAATAAACATATATGAAAGACATTGCAATGAAAAGTCACAGATCATATATATATGAACACATCATATATACTGGGGGGATAAGCTAACCATAAATCCTAAGTGAAAAGCCACAGATCATATATGTGAACAAATCATCATATACCGAGTGAGTAATAACCTTTTTTGTGAAAAACCATTGTCATTCCATATATTTAAAAACATATATATATATATAATACCATAGCTTGGCGGCATAATCCATCGCCCAAGCATAATAATCTGGCGGCATAAACCATTGCCCAATAACTTGGTGGCATAAACCATCGCTCAAGTAAATAATATAGCAGCATAAACCATCGCCCAATAACTTGGCGGCATAGAACATCGCCCAAGTTACAACCTCCCTACTTGGCGACATACTCATCGCCCAAGTAGTCACCAATCATAATATCCAATATTACCTTCCCTATTCGGCAGCATACTGATCGCCCAAGTAGTCACCAACCTTGTTAAACCCGGCGGCATACCCCATCGCTCAGGTAGTACATAGTAACATACCACATATATCATTCACAACATTTACTCTATGAATGTAAATCAAATAAAAGAATTAAATGCTAAATTCAATTCTCACATTCATGATAACCATTTATCATAACTTCAAGCTTCATAATTTCATATCAATTCCATTTGCAAAATCACCAAATGAAAGAAAAACAACCATATAATGCATTCCATATATTTCATGGTGGTTCTCATTAAATACGGAGTCCAAATACAGTCACAATCAATGAGATGAAATCCACAAAGCAATTCATTTTACCCAAGGTACATATCACAATCCAAGTTACCTCTCAATCACAATCTCAAGAATAGATCACTTTCACAGAAATCCAAAATCGAATAATCCATAATTACAAGCTCATAAACATGAATACCATGCCAAATATTAAATATCTAATCCACCACATGCATTGATGCGGAATCCCAAGATTAAAGAATCCAAAACCCCAAACATACAAGAAATATTGAACAGTAATTGAAAACAAGAACCCGCCCTACCAAACCCTTAGATAACTTGTATCTAAAAACTTGGATTAGAAGGCTAGGGAAAGAGAAGAATAATCGCCACAAAGTATCTCTACTTTGATAAGATAATTCAACTCCTAATGCAACAAGAAGAAGAAATTGATTCCTCACCTTGCAAGAACACTCCTGGAAGCAATAGTAAAATTAATTCTCTCAATTGATTAAAAACTCAAATCTGTCTTACAAAAGAATTGATCCCTCTTTATATAAGGACTAGGGTTAGATTAAGAATCAATCTAAACCATTAAATATTAAGAAAGTAATTCTAAGGTTGAAAACTAACCCTAAAAACGAAAATAGCAAAAATTACAAAACTGCCATTATAATCTAAAAATAGCTAAATTACGAAACTGCCATTATCATCCGAAAATAGCTAAAATTATGAAATTGTCATTCTAAGTTGTTTATTTTTAAAATGACGCTGTTTCGTCTCCACAACTCTCGAGCATTATTATGACTTTCATCCCTTGCTTGGACAACATGCTTAAATCATCATTAGGCCTCGGAAAAGTGTTCAAATCATTTGGAAACTTGAATCGATCTTCATCCATAATTCTTTTCACAAGTCCAAGCATTCCCTCTTTGATCTTCTTAGCTCGAGAACGCGTCACCGGTCCACTTGAAAACGTAATGTCCTTATCACGAACATCCAAGCTAGAAGAGCGCTCAATGCCCACATCATTCCCTCCCTCTTCAAAAAGATTCGTCCTCGAATCTGCATCCATGTCAAAATGAGAAAGATCAGCAACATTAAATGATGCGGACACATTATACTCACCTGGAAGATCAATCTTGTATGCATTGTCATTCATTCTCTCGACCACTTGAAAAGGTCCATCACCTCTAGCATCCAACTTAGACTTCCTTTTGTTAGGAAACCTGTCCTTCCTCAAATGTACCCAAACCCAATCACTTGGTTCAAATATCACTTGTTTGCGCCCTTTATTAGCCTTTTGCGCAGTTAATTTATTCCTCTTCTCAATCTGTAGTCGGGCCTTCTCGTGTATAGCTTTAACTAAGTCCGCCTTCTTTTGTCCATCTAAGTTAGCAAGTTCACTCAAAGGTAAAGGCATCAAATCCAATACAGTTAAAGGATTAAAGCCATATACAATCTCAAATGGTGAAAATCCAGTAGAAGAATGAATAGTACGGTTATAAGCAAATTCAAGAAAAGGCAAACAATCTTCCCAAGATTTTAAGTTTTTACCAACTACAGAACGCAGTAAAGCACCTAAAGTTCTATTCACCACTTCCGTTTGTCCATCGGTTTGTGGATGACAAGTAGTAGAATACAAAAGCTTAGTACCCAACTTTCCCCACAAAACTTTCCAAAAATGACTCAAGAACTTGACATCTCTATCCAAGACTATTGTCCTAGGTACCCCATGCAATCTCACTACATCTCTAAAGAATAAGTCAGCTATATTTGTTGCATCATCAGTTTTATGGCAAGCAATGAAGTGCGCCATTTTACTAAATCTATCCACAACAACAAATATACTATCACGACCCTTCCTAGTTCTCGGCAACCCAAGAACAAAACCCATGGAGATATCAACCCATGGTTCCATTGGCACAGGAAGAGGGGTGTACAAACCATGTGGCATAGACCTAAATTTAGCCTGTCTACATGCAGTACATTTAGCACAAATTTTTTCAACATCCCTATGCATGTGTGGCCAAAAGAAATGTTCAGATAAAATATCTAAGGTCTTATGCACACCAAAATGCCCCATGAGACCACCACTATGTGACTCTCTAACAAGCAATTCTCTAATCGAACAATTGGGCACACATATCCTATGTCCACGAAACAGAAATCCTTCATGTTTATAGAATTTATGAAAAGCACCATTTTAACATGCAGCATATATTTCACCAAAATCATCATCACTAGCATACATGTCTTTTAATTGTTCAAAACCCAAGAGCTTAGAAGTAAGAGTAGTGATTAAGACATACCTCCGAGACAAAGCATCGGCCACCACATTCTCCTTACCTTGCTTGTAACAAATCACGTACGGAAAGGTCTCTATGAACTCAACCCATCGTGCATGCCTCTTGTTGAGCTTTCCTTTCCCCTTGATATGCTTCAACGACTAATGATCAGTGTGAATCACAAACTCCTTCGGGAACAAGTAATGCTGCCACACCTCCAAAGCATGGAAAATGGCATACAACTCTTTGTCATACGTAAAGTAGTTGAGTTGAGCTCCATTCAATTTCTCACTAAAATATGCTATGGGAAGTTTTTCCTGCAATAAAACAGCACATATACCAATCCCAGAAGCATCACATTCAATTTCAAAAGTTTTGTCAAAATTAGGTAATAGAATAGGAGCAGAACATAACTTATCTTTTAGAGTTTGAAAAGCTACCTCTTGGTCCTTACCCCATTTAAACCCTACCTCTTTCTTGACAATCTCATTCAATGGTGCCACTATGGTAGAAAAGTCCTTCACAAACCTTCTGTAGAACCCAGCTAGTCCATGAAAACTTCTTACCTCAGAAACACTCTTAGGTGTGGGCCATTCTCGGATAGCCTTCACTTTTTCTCATCAACCTCAACACCACGTGCACTCACAACAAAGCCAATAAATATTAGTCGATCAATGCAAAAAGTACACTTTTTAAGGTTGGCAAATAACTTTTCCTCCTTAAGAACTTCTAAAACTGCCTTAACATGCTCTACATGGTCATCTAGATTTTTACTATAAATCAATATCTCATCAAAATAGAAAACCAAGAATTTCCCTATAAAAGTTCTTAGGATATGGTTCATTAGTCTCATGAAGGTATTAGGCGCATTAGTCAAGCCAAAATGAATAACTAACCATTCATATAAACCATACTTAGTCCTAAATGCAGTTTTCCATTCATCCCCAGGTTTCATCCTAATTTGGTGGTATCCACTTTTCAAGTCTATTTTAGTGAACACACAAGAACCATGCAATTCATCCAACATGTCATCTAACCTAGGTATAGGGAAACGATACTTTACCGTAATCTTGTTGATGGCTCTGCAATCCACGCACATTCTCCACATGTCATCCTTCTTAGGAACCAACAACACCGGTACAACACATGGGCTTAAGCTTTCCCGCACATATCCTAATGCCAATAGCTCCACCACTTGCCTTTGAAGTTCCTTCGTTTCCTCAGGGTTGCTTCTATATGCTGGTCGGTTTGGAAGGCTCGCTCCAGGCACCAAGTCTATTTGATGTTCAATGCCCCTTATTGGTGGTAATCTTTTGGGCAATTCCTCCAGGAAAACTTCTTCAAATTCCTTCAACAAAGAAACAAAAACACTAGGAAAACATGGGTTAAGGTCAGCTTCAGAAAAATAAAACTCCCTAAACCTCACAAGAACTAGGGCTCTCTTGCATAAGCATGCTCCTTTTACATCTCTCATTTTTGCATAGAAATTCTTTTTCTTTTCACTCTTCACTTCACTCATGTTTTTCTCACAAGTGTTTTGACTCTCCATTGGGCCTTTATTTTTATTCTTTTCTCTCATGGCCTATTTTCCCTCATTCTTTTTGTTAGTCTCACTTCCCATATCCTCATTTGTAGGTTTATTCATCTTCAATTGATCAAGGTACACCTCTTTTGGAGATAGAGGTGCTAAGGTGTGCTTTTTCCCCTTGTACTCAAAAGCATACATATTCCTATGCCCATCATGAACAACTCTTCTATCGAATTGCCACGGCCTACCTAACAAAATGTGCCCGGCTTGCATAGGTACTACATCACACACAACCTCATCAACATACTTTCCAATTTCGAAAGCAACCTTTACTTGTTTGGTTACTTTCACTTCCCCACTGTCATTCAACCATTGTAACCTATAGGGATTAGGATGCTTCTCACATTTCAAGCCCAATTTCTCTACCAAAGTAGTGCTAGCTACATTGGCACAACTTCCTCCATCCACTATCAAACTACAAATTTTTCCACTCACCATACATCTAGTGTGAAAGATAGTCTCCCTTTGCTCTAGACTCTCCTCCTTAACTTTAAGGTTTAAGGCTCGCCTAACAACTAGAGACTCTCCCCTCATAGCATACTCTATGTTCTCCTCATCACTAGAATTATCCTCCAGTGGTGGCACCTCGTTATCACTATCATTCTCAGACTCCGAAACAATTTCACTACCCTTCAACAACATAGTCTTCTTATTAGGACATTCAGAAGCAATATGTCTTAACCCTTGACATTTAAAACACTTTATCTCCCTATGTCTAGTAGTGGAAGTAGAAGAAGAAGAAGAATTAAGAGTACCTTTAGGTGTGCTGGCACTCTTATCCTTATTCTTAAAATCGAAGCTCTTCTTTTTGTCCTCAGATTTCTCCCACTTTAAATTCCATTTAGAGTTGGAATTTGAGAAGCTTCGAGTAGTCCCTTTTCTTTTAAGTTGCTTTTCCCCTTTGATTGCCATGTTCACCAAGTCTTCTATCTCTACATATGGATGTAGTTCCACAGTGTCGGCAATCTCTCTATTGAGTCCACTTAAGAATCGAGCCATGGAAGCCTCTCGTTCCTCATCTATGTTGGCTCGGATTAGGAGCATCTCCATCTCCTTATGGTACTCTTCTACCGTCCTTGTTCCTTGGGAGAGTCACTGCAACTTTTGGTGTACCTCTCGGTAATAAGAAGATGGTACAAATCTTCTTCTCATCACCCTTTTCATCTCACCCCAAGTTACAATTGGATCTTCACCATATCTCCTCCTAGTCTGCAATAATTGTTCCCACCAAACCAAAGCATAATCGGTAAACTCTACAGCGGCGAGTCTTACCTTCTTTTCATCCGAGTAGTTGTGGCAAGCGAAAATTAGTTCAACCTTGCTTTCCCACTCCAAATATACTTCAGCGTCATGTCTCCCCTTGAATAGTGGTATTTGCATCTTTATGGAGCTTATGTTGTCGTCCCTCCTTTCTCTCGGCTCATGTCTCCTAGCCCTTGTTTCCTCCCTCCTTGGACGTCTCCTCATTGAATGATTTGAGACTTCATCATCCTCGGAAACCGATAGTTCTATATCTCTAGTCCGCGAACCATCTCTCCTTGGGTTATTTGTGGCGGTCATAGAGACTTCATTTACCTTATCATTTAATTCATCCATCTTCATGTTTAACCTTCGCAATTCTCCTGTGTAGGCCTTGTATAAGAGCTTCATGTCCGATGTCATCTCCTTTTCGTGCTCTTCCTCGGAATGAGCAGCTTCTTTTCATTCTCTTCTTGACATCTTAGTTTCTACAAGACAAGATTAGTAAAAAGAAAATCCTTACTTCTCTCTCTCACGTGTTTCACTCTTTTTAATGGTAACTACGCTCGTGTTTCACACAATTTTGGCTTTTAATCTCAATGTGCTCACCACTCAAGCCTTTTACCACTCACAATCTCCAAAATCAAGTTGCACTTTAGAGTTAAACACAACAAATCAAAGCAAGAAAAACAATTATCACAATCTCAAAACCTAACCAAAGAAAGAAAGTAGATCAAAAGAAAAGCAAAAAAATAAGAATTAGAGTAATGGAAAGCAAATATTACCCTAAAGAAATAGAAAATAAAACAAAATTCGGAATTTTTTTTTTTTAAGGGATGCCTTGCGGACAGACCTGCCCAGGTGTGACCCAAGGTGTCATTGCGCCTGTACTGCGATTAGGGTTTCTTTTTTTTTTTTTTTCAAAGAAAAAAAAAACCCAAAATCAACAAGATAAAAAAAAAGACGCACGAATCAAACACAATTTTTTTTTCTTTTGGGAATCAAAGTATTATGAACGAAGAACACAAAGAATTGAAAACAAAGATAGATAGGTACTTATCTCAACCAATGCTTTGATACCAATTGATGCGGAACCCCAAGATTAAAGAATCTGAAACCCCAAACATACAAGAAATATTGAACAGTAATTGGAAACAAGAACCCGCCCTACCAAACCCTTAGATAACTTGTATCTAAAAACGTGGATTAGAAGGCTAGGGAAAGAGAAGAATAATCGCCACAAAGTATTTCTACTTTGATAAGATAATTCAACTCCTAATGCAACAAGAAGAAGAAATTGATTCCTCACCTTGCAAGAACACTCCTGAGAGCAATAAAAAAATGAATTCTCTCAATTGATTAAAAACTCAAATCTGCCTTACAAAAGAATTGATCCCTCTTTATATAAGGACTAGGGTTAGATCAAGAATCAATCTAAACCATTAAATATTAATAAAGTAATCCTAAGGTTGAAAACTAACTCTAAAAACAAAAATAGCAAAAATTACAAAACTGACATTATAATCCGAAAATAGCTAAATTACGAAACTGCCATTATCATCCGAAAATAGCTAAAATTATGAAATTGCCATTCTAAGTTGTTTATTTTTAAAATGACGCCGTTTCGTCTCCGCAACTCTCGAGCATCATTACGACTTTCATCCCTTGCTTGGACAACATGCTTAAATCATCATTAGGCCTCGGAAAAGTGTTCAAATCATTTGGAAACTTGAATCGATCTTCATCCATAATTTTTTTCACAAGTCCAAGCATTCCCTCTTTGATCTTCTTAGCTCGAGAACGCGTCACCGGTCCACTTGAAAACTTAATGTCCTTATCACGAACATCCAAGCTATAAGAGCGCTCAATGCCCACATCAACATGCAACATATCTTTAAATGCACAATTAATCCATATCATTTCATCAACAAAACATAATCATTCCAGTACCATCAATTCCATATTTATTCCAAATAGATATGGAATCCAATTACAATCACAATCTCATTTCCAAGCCAATTTTTTATTCTTGTATTCATACTAGTACAACTAATATATTTCCAACTTAGTATTATTCAAAACATAAAATTCTTACTTAACCTCAATAACTAAATATGAAAATATATATATATATACATATATCTATATATATAACACCCAAATATTTTGTTGCTTCAAAAACAAAAGCAAATGTAAATTATATTCGAAATCTAATTTGCTGACCACAATTTACACACGCGCACACACGGTTATATATATATAATTATAATTACTATGTTACTCATAAATCATTCAAATCCAAAATCAAGCTTAGTAATCTATTTCTTCCCTTAAATAGTATTACATAATCCCAAGAAAACAAGTATGGAAAGCAAATTGAAAGTTACTTTAGCCTTCTGCCATGTCTCTAAAATCCAACTAAAGATTGTTCTAAATAAAACAAAATCAACTCTCGACAAAAGCCCCATTTTACCAAACCAAACATAGCAGCTTAAACGTTAATTAATTATATAATACAGCAATACAAACAACAGCTTTTCAACATCGAAACCAAGCAAAATATCACTTTAAAACATCTCCTAAAAATCCCACAACCACAGGTTATAATAAAATTGCCAAACAAAGCCCCAATCCACAACCCAAACAGCAACATGCCTAAAAATAAACAAACAACATTACCCAACTGCAAAGGAACATAACTCTTTCAATTCGCAACCATAAAACAGCAGCTCTAGCTGCAATCACCAAACCACTAACCTAAACATCAACTTCAATTAATCTAAAACCAAGATAGGAATCAAGTCATGCTTCCATATACGCACCTCCAAACACACACATACGAACATTTATACATTTATTCATATATATATATATATTCATGTTACATTCTTCATGGATAACTCAATTACTTGAGGGCTTTAAATACACAAACCATGAATGCCCTAAATTTATGAAATTTAATATTGAAATTAGCTCCTAACAGTCATAGCACTTAATTGCTTCATAAATTATCATAAATGTTATGTAATGAAATTCTAATTTTCACCAATAATCCAAATCTAGCTTAATTTAAGCAAAATTTCACATACTCATCAATAATATGCAAATTATATCTCAAAATAAAGCTTGAGGAATGGGTAAACAATGATCAACTTATCTTGCCCAATTACCGCCGATGATGACGGAAAAATGGTCGGAAAAGTCACGGCTTAAATTCCACTCGGTTCCTTCGTATTTATTGGCGATTCAGAGGGTTCCACAGCCAAAATTCGGGGCGGCAAGGAAGCAGGAGGCCTAGGCATTCTTTTCCGGGTGGTGGACGAGCTCGCCGTCGCCGGATGTGGTCGGATTTCAGGCGAGGAGCTTTGGCCGCATGGGTTAGGTATGGGCACGGATCTGGTCGAGGAAAATAGGAAAGGGAAGAGAAGACTGAGGGCTTCCTTTTTCTGGTGTGATGCCAGCTTGCCGTCGCCGAAAAACGGAGAAATTTCTGTTGAATGGACTGGCGAAACAGTAACAAGAGAGGGAGTGAGCATCAGGCAGGGGAGGTGGTCGCGCGCGTAGTGGGAGAGGAGAACCGAAATTTTATTAAATGGACTTATTTAGTAAAAGACCAAAATGTCCTTGAATTTCATTTGGCCACAACTCTTAAACCGTAACTCGGAATCAAATGTACTAGTAGTCTACGAACTCTATGCTACAGTACTAAGTTCAAAGCTTAAACTTGTCTACAATAAAAGTCAACTTTGGTTCCACTTATGGTCAAACTTCACCAAATTTAAAAATTTTAATATTTTTTGAAAAACGAGATGTTACAATCTTTTAACCTTCTAGTAAAATAAAAGAAAAACTAACATATAAATCTCACAAGTCTATATTAACATCAAATCAGATATTTATTAAAATATATCAACGGTATATACACTAATGTTATAAAATTACCGGTTAATTACATTTTTGCACCTGTAGATATACTATACTATTCATTTCGTATCCAAACTTTTAAAAGCTCATACATCATTTTGATGCAATTCATAACAAACATTCAGAGTCTGAATAAAATATTCTCATATGCAAGTCACATGATATATGCTTTATATGCGAGTCAAATGCCCTTTTTCTTTTTTGCTGAACGAGTCACATACCTTTTAATTGCATAAAATAACTTTCACTATATGGCATGTGACATGTACTGTGATTCATTTCATGATCCAAAATTTGGATGGTGTAATTGTACCAAATGAGAGGAAAATAATAGTGTACATGTTGAGAGTTTTCAAAGGTTGAAGTGCAGAATGAAAAACACTGCAGAGTTTGTTTTTTTGATTTTGTTTTTGGTGAATAGAAAATGCATCAAGCACAAAATAGAGCCTCAAAGAAAGAACTAAAGGGTAATAACATAAACTTAAGCCAATCAACTAACTTTAGAATGCTGGATCTCTCAATCAGAAACGGAGCTGAGTCTATCAAAACAGGCCAACTGAGCAAAAGACTCAGAGATAGCAACCGAAGAAGAAGCAGAAAAATAAAAAAACACATTAGAATTGATCACAAGACTCTTTTATTATCCCAAACACTGCATAGTATAAATGTGCAAGTGTACGTAACTAACATTAATAAATCACAGGACACTTTTTTAAAATATTAGCAAACATTTTTAAAAAATTAGCTCGGATTTTTAAAATAATATTTAATACACTTAAACTATGTTACATTTTATATTACCAAAGTACAAAAACTTTTATCACACCGAACGATTTGATCACCAATCAATTTGGTTAAACTAGTCATATGTATTTAATGCACAGTTGTTAAAAACCTTTTTATTTTATGAAACAGTTGTTAAAAATCTTATATACATTGTATATAGTTAATATTATTGGACAGTAAAATGAAAAATATATATTATAGTCTAAGCTAGAATAATAATTAAGAAAGCGGTAAAAAATAAAAAATAAAAAGAAAAACTAAAAGTGAGGTACATGTTTTTTTTGGTAAAATAGTGAGGTACATGTTAAACATCTATGATCTGTCTCATCCCGTAGTCCCTGCTTCCACCGAAAATTCGCATAAAATATACAACGCAAAAACACGGGAACAAAGACAGGCAAACATAACACAAACAAACATACACGGTTTCCGAACCAGCCGACCCCTCTTCCGCATTCCGATCTCGCCACGTCATCATATCCCCGATTTCGTTGGACCCACATTGGGACCAAGCCCGGGAAACCCGGCCAGTTTATTTTGAAGCCAGCTTTGGAGTTCCCGGAGAGCCTTACCTCTCCACCTCTCTCTCTCTCTCTCTTCTCCCCCCCCCCCCCCCCCCCCCCCCCCCCCCCCACCCCCCCCCCCCCCCCGCCATTCTAGTAAGAGATCACCAAAAAAAAAAATCTTGATTAGTAGCAGAGGAACAAGAAAGGCCCAGAAAAAAAGGTTGAATAGCCACAGAAAAAAGGGTGAGATTTCTCCCCTGACCTGCCCCTCCTACGGGAGTCTGATATCTCCAGCGCAGCTTCCCCGCCGGGACCCACAATTCCGGCGCCGGAGCTTCCCCGCATTCATCATCATTTTATGTTCCAGGTGGAGGACCGGCCCTGTTGCTTTTAATTGCCTTGCCTTTTATTATTTCCATGCACATCGTTTACTGTTTTTATTCTAATTTTTTCTATTTTCCTTTTATGGCTTTGCTACAAAAATTCGACTCTGTATTAGTGCTGTTGGTGTTTTCATCCATTCAACGTCTAATATATATACATATATATACATATACATACATATAGATAGATACTTTTAAACTACAATTTTGAATACAATGGTGTTTGTTAAGTCCGGATGAAAATACAAACTTCAGTAGTTTTTTTTTTTTTTTTTTTTTTTTTTTTTTTTTTTTTTTTTTTTNTTTTTTTTTTTTAATGTTTTCATCAATGTCTGGTTGATAATTTTTTTGTTTTTTGTCTTGTTTTGTTTTTTTTTTTTTTTTTGGCCATCAAGAAAAAAAGGGAATAAAATTCAAGCACAAACAGGATTTTGTGGTTTGGTGTGTGTTTTTCCAAATTGAGAATTGACAGAATGTGACTTTTTGCATTTTTCTGCTCCAAACTTTAATTTCGTTTATATACCCGTTTACCTTATTTTCCAGCATCCATTTTGACGTTTTAATCCGTCAAAATGCATTACGTGTGTTTGTCCATCATATTCAGAGAATAACGTTATGATGATTATTGTTCATCAAACTTGTGTGTAGCTGTTAATTAAGCATGCATTTAATTTGCAAAGAAATTGATTTTATTTTTTATTAATGTGTTCGATGCATGTTCAATAATTTAATTTGTATTGGATACAAAACACTTTTTCAGTACCATACAAAAAAAAAAAAAAAAAAAAANAAAAAAAACCATTATGCAGATGCTTTTTGCATGTATTATATATTATATATATACATATATATATATATATATATAAGCCTAGTACTGAATATGAATCACATGCAGCCCATTGTAGACTGCTCCGATAATCTTTATCTGAAAAACATTGAAGCTATTAGAATTCCATTTCGTTCTTTTCTTTGACGGTTGTGTCATGAGAATCTCACAGAAACCATGTCTATTTGTTCTAGATACTTTATCATATATGCTCTCTCTGTTTCCTTCTATGGTGCTATTCATGTGACATTATTATTTTCTGGCCTACTTCATACATATAATATAACTTTCTTTCTTCTTCATTCTCTCTGCGATTTAAACCCAATTAGGTACTTAAAATTTTTCTGGGTTTTCTTGAATCAGCATTAATGGATAACTTCAGAAGACCATTTAAAGGAATAATCAAGGACGTCAAAGGAAGAGCAGCATGTTATAAGGAAGACTGGCTTGGTCCATCATGCTGTGATATTGGGTATATATTTTCATAATCTGTTAGTAGAACAAATTACATACTGCAATATAAGATTCTGATTCATTTTCATTTTAAATGTGTGTGTGTGTTTTTTAATTTTTTTTTTCTTATTAAATAAGGATATTGGCTCCAACTGCATATATTTTCTTTGCTTCTGCGCTTCCCGTTATTGCATTTGGAGAGCAACTAAACAGGGAAACAGGTACTTCTTTCTTCCTTCTGCTCTCAAACAAAAAGCTTGATCGATTCCATGGAAAATGCCTGATTTTCTTTTTCTTTATTTCTTAAGATGGAAAATTGAGCACAGTAGAAACTTTATCTTCTACCGCGCTTTGTGGAATCATCCATTCGATATTTGGTGGACAACCTTTGTTGATCTTGGGAGTTGCAGAGCCAACTGTGATAATGTACACCTATTTGTACAATTTCAGCAAAGATAATGACAAGTTGGGACAAAAGCTGTTTTTAGCTTGGGCGGGTTGGTGCGTCAGAAAAATCAAACTTAATTTTTTACTCTGTTCTTGAACTTCTTTCTGGATTATATATATTTGAGTTTGAACCTGATTTATGGATGCATTTACAAATATGCTTCAGGGTCTGTGTCTGGACAGCACTTTTTCTGGTTCTTCTTTCAATTTTCAATGCTTGTACAATCATAACCAGATTCACACGGCTTGCTGGGGAACTTTTTGGCATGTTGATTGCCGTTCTTTTTATCCAAGAGGCCATTAAAGTAACAAATTTTATTTAGCAGCTTTATATAAATAATTTTGATATAAATCTTGGATTTTCAAGAGATATGTAGAATGTTAGTTAACCATGAAAGAATTTTTTGCTTGTTGAATGAATAGGGAATCGTAAATGAATTTAGAGTCCCCAAACGTGAAGATCCGAATTTGGAAGCCTATGAATACCAATGGCTCTATGCAAATGGACTGCTTTCGATCATTTTCTCCTTCGGTCTGCTATATACCGCCATTAAAAGCAGAAGAGCAAGATCATGGAAGTATGGAACAGGTAATCATGAACTCAATTAAATTCTATCCTCTGAGTTGATAAATATTTCTTTTAAATGTTTTCTTTGGATATTTAATTCCTTACCCTTTCTTTTCTTATTTTTGGTGATCTATACAGGACCGCTTCGAGGATTCATTGCAGATTATGGTGTTCCTTGCATGGTTCTGCTGTGGACATTAATGTCTTACAGTGTTCCCAGTGGACTCCCAGACAAGCTTCCTAGGAGACTCAGGTCTCCACTTGCCTGGGATTCTGAAGCAACAGACCATTGGAGTGTAATGAAGGTACTTTCAGATTTTACGGTTTGATTTTCTTTCCCGACAATATTGAATTTTAATATTTTAGATTTCTATGGCTCTTTGATTTCAAAAGGCTGGACCTTGAAATTTCTGTGTTGCTCTGTATTAAGTTTATAGAAGAATCCCACATGCTGTTAAATATATTTTGGTTCTTATTTGAAACTTGAGACCTAAAAACAGGGGATTTTTATTTATTTACTTTTTAATTTTTTGGGATCAAAAGCTATGCTTTGTTTACTAGAACTGGATTTGACTAATTTTGTCTTTTATTTGTTTGTTAAATTTACAATTTAGACTGAATTATAATATTTCAAATATATAAATTTTATTTTAAATAAAACTTGGACTATTTAGTAGAACTAAATAGATTGGATTATTTCTGGACTATTTCTAAATAATGTATGATTAATAGCTTTATATACCTAACTTGTTTAGTCCTGTCTAATCCTGTCAAAGAAATGAAAAAATCTCAATACATGTAAAAATAAATTTGATCTTTTAGGTATAACAAAATCAAATTGCAGGATATGCCGAACGTTCCAGCATCGTATATTTTCACTGCTATTATACCAGCGCTCATGGTTGCAGGCTTGTACTTTTTCGACCACAGTGTGGCTTCACAGATGGCACAGCAGAAGGAGTTTAATCTCAAGAAACCATCTGCATATAATTATGATATGCTATTGCTCGGTATCATGGTGCGTTTGATAATGACTTCCTTTTAACATTCTTGTTTTGATTTTCTTCCTTCACAAGTTATTTATTTTTCATCATCTAGATCCTGAATTGTATTTTGTTGTTTCAGACTTTGGTTTGTGGGTTGCTTGGTCTTCCTCCATCAAATGGTGTCCTCCCACAATCCCCTATGCACACCAAGAGTCTTGCTGTTCTCCGAAGGAGGGTAGGTTGTGGTAGTATTCGCCTTTTAAAAACTAAGTCGATTCTTGACATTAACTAGCAAGGAGTTCTGATGCAAAATGCGGAACTCACTCTACAGTTGATCCGGCGAAGGATGGTAAAGAGTGCCAAGGAATGCATCAAACAACAAGCAACCAACACAGAAATCTATGGAAAGATGCAAGCAGTGTTCATAGAGATGGACGCCTCTCCAACTGTAGGCACTACTCTCGGCTAGGCTTCTCTGTTTTTCCTCTGCTTCCATAGTGCGACTGCAAGTGTTTCTTTTTGCTAATTATATATTCTTTTTCCAGGCTACTGAGTTAGATGGCCTAAAAGATGCTGTAATGAAAGCTGAAGATGGAGGAGATGCAAATAGCAAATTTGATCCCGAGAAACATATCGATGCTTACGTACCTGTTCGGGTCAACGAGCAAAGAGTGAGCAATCTGATGCAGTCTCTTCTAGTGGGAGTATCAGTGTTAGCCATGACAGTAATAAAAAAGATACCTACCTCACTTCTTTGGGGATATTTTGCATACATGGCTATTGATAGTCTCCCTGGGAGTCAGTTCTGGGAAAGGTTTACGCTGCTCTTTGTCATGCCAGACCGGCATTACAAGTAAGTTTTAGCTAATTTGTACAAAAATCTTGTTGAAGCCAATATATGCTATTTTGGCATGGAAACAAGACTTGTTAGTTTAGATTACAGAGTGTAACTAAAATGGTTATCAAAATGCAAATTGCTAGACTCCATATATAGTTTAGTTTCTTGCTAATAATGTTTCTTCTTCTCCAAAATTTTCTTGGCAGGGTTTTGGAAGGCCCTCATGCTTCATATGTTGAAAAGGTTCCATACAAGTACATCGCCATATTCACCATCTTTCAAGTTGTATACCTTATGATTTGTTTCGGGGTGACATGGATTCCTATAGGTGGAATATTGTTCCCTGTGCCATTCTTCCTTCTCATAAGCATAAGAGAACACTTGCTTCCCAAGCTTTTCCACCCTCACCATCTTCAGGAATTGGATGCATCTGAGTATGAAGAAATTGCTGGTGCTCCACACCGCAACCGAAGTATCTCTCTCACGGTAATGCTTATTTTCCCTTTCATTTGCCAATTTTATTTTCTTCTTTCCCTTGTCATCATAAAAAAATCACTATCAAATGTTGATCAACTTGTACAACACCAATCCCAAAAGCTAAAGCTATTTGGAAGTGTGGCACCACTACAATATCAAGCCAGAACACAATTTATTATCCCAAAAAAATTCTCACATATTTCCATGAAAAATTAAACTTTATAAAATGTACACATTCTATCACTCTGCATTTTTATGTTGTACATTATTTTCTACATAATCTTCTCTTTAGCTAGTCAAACAATGGAAGACAACAGCTTAATCGTTTTCTTTTTCTTTTTTTATTTATCCTTGATAGTTTCCTCATCTTAAAAGAATTTTGTTCCTGTTACAAAAGTAAGATTTCTGATTTTATTACACTTATCTCGTTACCTTGATGGAAGCAGGAAAGAGATCTACCAGATGCCGATAACGATAATACGGACGAAGAGATCTATAATGCTGAAGTATTGGATGAGATGACTACCAGTAGAGGAGAGTTGAAACTAAGAACAGTAAGCCACAACGAAGACAGGTTCTCCCAGGTAAACAGGCTAATATTATGTACTAGCTTTTATACATATGCTTTAATAAAGTTTGCTACAAATCTGCATTGGCATCCATTTACATGTAATTACGCTCATCATAGCATGCCTATGCTTCGAGATATATATATATATATATATATACACTTTTTTGTACTAACAATTTGATAATGAAAATGATAAAAATTTGGTCCAGGTTCACCCAGAAGATGTTGTACGAATATAATGAAAGATGCTGATTATGGCATTAGACCTCAGCAGCTGAGCTTGTAATATGAAGCTGGTGATTTGTGATCCTCAAGAAATGGAGTTGAAGAAAATGGTTTTCTACAAAACCACCTAAGCTATACACAAAGATATCAAAAAAAGAAATAAAAAAATTACACAAATTACAGAGATGAGATATAACCATGCATGAAGAAGAGAAAACAAGGTTTTCGTAGCTCATCATTCTTTTGCTTATTGATGAATTGATGGAAAGGAGATAAGGAAAAAGAAATGGGGAAGAGAGCAAGTTGGGTTCAGGAAAATAATAGTACTGTACTTTATTTTCAATGCAAAAAAAGAAAGAGATTATATATAAAGAAATGGGGAAGAGTAAGGGGAAAACTCTGTACTTTATATTAAATGCAAAATTGTTCAAGGGCGCAGTATTTTCTTTTTCCTAATTAAAAGGTAACTTATTAGAATTTTACTTTTAGTATTTTTTAAAAAGTTTATACGAACTTTTATAACGAACAGTTAAATCACAAATTTGGGATTGTGGTTTTATTATATAGTGTGCTCTAATTGGTTGGCGTTACCTTGTTAACATAATCAAATCTCCAATTAATTAGCTTTTTGATGCTGTCATGGAATTTGCCAAAACATCACCTGCTGCTGATGAATCCAATGAAATTATGCTCACTAAAAATAAAATAAATAAATAAATGCGTCTTTTTTTGCCATAACAATTAGGTTTTAGGCACAATAATAAGTTGGGTTCTTTATTTTTGTAAAAATCTTTAACAAATAATATACCATTAAATTTATTTAATCTACCAGTGTAATTTTTTATTTATATTTATTTTTAATGTAAAATAGCATACTTTCATTTAAGAAACATAAGGAGAACATAAACCAGCTTGTCATCCAGAGATTTCCTCCATCCATGCTTCAAAAGAAACTAAAGAAAAAGCAAATTTAGCCAATTTATGAGCTAACCTAAAAGAGCATTTAAAAGAAAGTAATATAAAAGGTTCCTAATATCTTCAACAACAAAGCAATTTAATTGGCCCCAGATAGCTTGCACAATAAAACATGTATTTCATCAGATATAGACTATAATAAAGCTCAATAGAACTCAATGGTTAAAGGTTCTAAAGTGGCATGTAATATTAATTAGCTTTCACATAATTAAATAAAATATGCAATTCATCATAGACTATAATATAAACTAGCTTTCACATAGATTTATATTGTTCAAAACAATTATGAAAAAGGTCAATCACAAAGCATCAAGAACAATGATGAATTATTAACTTAATCGAGTAACATAAATATTCAAACTAAACAATATTAAATCTTCATAACTGTGGCTACTTTATAACCCTAGTTATCACTATGTCAAAAGTGTAGATCCATGATACTAAATGCACGACATTGAAAAAAAATTGCATGGTGAAAAATTAATTTCCGATATAAAATTATTGCGGCGTCGTTATTGTAACAAAACGATGAAACAACAATGTCACCAAATTGTTTCGCCAATGGTGCCAAATACATTCAGCAACACGTAATCGATAATTGTCGCGAAAAATCTGCATGCCAAATACATTTAGCGATACATATTCTGCATATATCGCAAAAACTCTCCGCACTAAAAACCATTCGCGACACAAAGATTTAACATGTCGCTAAATAATTAAGCGTGATACGTAATTAGCGACACCAAAAATACTTTTCACGACAAATGTTATGCATTTTCTGCTTAAAATGGCTCTAAATAATTAAGCACGAAACGTAATTTGAAAAAAAAGACAACACCGGTGTTGCCAATAATGGGTAAAAGGCAACACCTGCGTCGCTAATGAAGTCCAATTAGCGACATATGCATTTTTTGTCGCTAATGTGGCAAAAGGTGATGCAGGTGTTGCCAATAATAAGTAAAAGGAAACACCTGTAAAAGGCGACACCTGTGGTGTTAATTTGGAAAAAGGAGACATAGATGTCACCAATGAAGGTTAAAAGGCACCACTGGCGTCGCTAATGAAGAAAAAAATAGTAACACCTGCAGTTTGTGTGTCGCTAATTGGGACAAATATGATGTCCCTATATTTAATTCATACATACTAAAAATTAATTCACACCTACTACATTTACTTTATAACTACCAAAAAAATCAATTCACATCTACCATTATCTATGTATAAATTCGTATATTCTCTCTTTAACAATTCATTCTTAATTTTCAATTCTCTTTCATAAATATATACTTCTATTTTGAAAGAGTATAAGCTATTATTCTAAATTATTCAGCTAGTATTCTTTTAAAATAAAAGGAAAAAATTAATGAAATATTCATTCAAAAAAGAAAAAAAATTCACAATTATGCATATATATTCTTATATTTTTTTTTATTGATTTAGTTGATACTCTTTCAAAATAGAAGCAAATGTTAAAATATTAATATCCATTGTGCTCTTTTATTTGATCAACCCATTACGAATCGTCAATCTATGTGCCTCAAGTAGTTCACATATCTAAAGATCAAGGGTTTCATTATTTGATCTTTAGATGAGGGTCGAAGCTGGATTGCAAAAGCAACAATCTACGACAAACTAGGATTGAAGAGAAGCTTCATCGATGGGAGCATGTGTGAGGAGAGAGTCAGCAGATAAAGATGTTGAATGTATTGTTTGTCATGTATAATGCAAAAATATTTAAACTTTGCATAGATATTCTTTATGATTTTTCTTTTACATTTAGCTGATACTCTTTCAAAATAGAAGCAAATAATAAAATATTTTTTTATCTTTACACTTTTTGATGTGATCGACCCACTAAAAGTTGAAGATTTATATTCCTCGATCATTTCATATTTTAAAGATCAATTATTTCATTGTTAGTACACTGGATGCATGTCCAAGCTGTGTGTCAGAAAATAGCAATCAAAACTTGGACAAGGCTCATAATGATCTGCTCACTCGGTCATTTTCTATTTGTCAAAATCGATGGAGAATTTATGTAAATCTGTTCGGTTCTAAGAGACTGTTTGTTATGTAATGTTAATATAAATTAATAATATTTTATATATTTTATCAGAGACTTTTTTGTAGCATTATTCCATATATATGTATATTCTTTTAGCATATACATAAGAAGCTTTTATTCACCAAAAAAAGAAAAAAGAAAAAAGAATATTTAATATATAATATATAATATCATTTAATAAACTATCATTTATATATGTTCAATAAACATTAATAATGTTAACTAAACAATATTTAATAAAATAATTAAATTATATTGACATTCAAAATATTATAATTTCTAAATAATCAGTTTATATATAAAGTACTATTACTCACGTTCATTGATTTGAAACATTTACACACTTATATATTTACATAACACATTTACGAACAATAGTGATGCCAAAGAGTGGTCAACAGCGACACAAATCATTTATGTTGCTAATTTTTGGTCAATAGTGACACATGCGTCGCTAATAACTGGCAGTGTCGCTAATTTAGAGACGCATGCATCGCTAATACCCATAAATT
Source organism: Ochetophila trinervis (assembly GCA_003254975.1). Lineage (NCBI taxonomy): Eukaryota > Viridiplantae > Streptophyta > Magnoliopsida > Rosales > Rhamnaceae > Ochetophila > Ochetophila trinervis. Next base: position 636,038 of record QANX01001944.1, on the reverse strand, counting down.
AGCCACAACATTTGCTTTATGTCGCTATTTTGGATGACGCATGTAATTCGCACCTAATAAAATTTAATTTGCACATATCATTCTCTATCTATAAATGCGCACCTCTTCACTTTCAGAATCCAACCTTCATTTTCAATTCTCTCTTTTACATATATATATATATATATATATATTTCTTGCTCTCTATTTTGAAAGAGTATAAGCTATTATTCAAAATTATTCTATTGATATTCTTTTAAAATAAAAGGAAAGAATGAAATATTCATTTCCACTTCCCCCCCAAAACCCCCCGAAACATAGCCTTATTTCCCTCATTTCTCAATTATTTCCTTATCTTCCTCTCAATCTCAACCTCCACATTGAATCTACCAAAACTTCCATGCTATTTTTGTTTTTCTGCATCTTTTTCCTCTTCCACATAGCCAGACCCATTGCTCATCTTTCTCGATGCCGCCGCTGAGATACCCAACCCAGCATTTATCCTCCTCCATGCCACTGCTGTGACACCCAACAAAGTATTTATCCTCTTCCACGCCTGCTGCCGAGACACCCAAACTTTTTCTTCCTCCACGCTGCCCCCGAGACGCCCAACCAAGTCTTTTCCATCCTCCACGTTGCCGCCAAGCCTTAAGCTTCAATGTGATTATTTTCTCACTTTTATGAAGTTTCAATGTGTTGCTCAAATTCTAGAATGCTTGTAATGTCAATATTTTAGATTGCTAATTGGCGGCATTTTTCTCAAATGCTATTGTGCTTAAATTTGTTGTTCATGCTACTAAAAAACTTATATGCTAAAACATTTTTTTTTTTTATAGAAGATATTGGATATATGTGTAGGAAATAATATTCTTGCTAAAACATTGTTTTTGTAGGAAATTACATAATTCCAACTAAAAACAAGTATATATGTGTCGGTTTAAATTTTTAATTAATTCACATATGTTATCTTCCAACTCAAATCAATTTAATTCACAATTGTATATATGTGTTGGATTATTTAATAATGTTCATGCTAAATCGTTATTTTTATAGGAAATAACATAATTCAAACTTAAATACAAGTGTTTATATGTGTCGGTTTAAATTTTTAATTAATTATCATATGTTATTTTCCAACTCAAATAAATTTAATTCACAATTGTATATATGTGTTGGGTTAATTAATAATGTTCATGCTAAATGTTGTTTTTAGAGGAAATTACAAAATTCCAACTAAAATACAAGTGTGTATATGTGTTGGTTTAAATTATGAATTAATTCACATGTGTTATTTTCATCTTCAAATAAAATTAATTCACAAGTGTATATATGTGTTCGGTCATAATTTCAATGTTCATGTTAAAACGTTGTTTTTATAGGAAATAATATAATTCCAATTCAAATACAAGTGTATATATGTGTCCTTTTAATTTAATAGTTATTTCACATATGTTATTTTCCAACTCAAATAAAATTAGTTTACATCTATGTATATCAAAATTTTACTAATAGGCAACGCATTAGAACCATTAAAAAATATAAGTAATAGGTGACACGTCGAAATTATGATCGTTTAAAAATGCATATAAATTAGTGTAATTAGGACCATGACATTGCATATAGAGTTTAATTACTTATATTAAAATGTATATAAAGTGTAATTAGGATCATTTAAAGAGGATTACAAAATGAATTCTCAATTATCAGTCATGATTGTAAACTGTCTTAATGATTGTGTTGTGTGTTATAGATTAATGGATCCATACGAAGATATTGTTGTTCTTCCTGATGAGCCTTCATCCTCCGATAATGCTGCCGGCCCCAGTGTTCCAATTGTGACGACCAGGCACTGGCAGACTACCTTACTAGCAGAGATTGGATCCAGAGCCAGGGTAAGTGTGGGCGGGTGCAAGGCATTGGCAGGCTACCTTACTGGTGTAAGGCAGAGATCGGTGTCAAATCCCACATCGCCCGTGTAACACCCCGTACCAAGAAATATAGTAAAAATTTTCAAGTTTGACCATGAGAGGCTCGGGGTTGACTTTTTGTGTGGGTATGTGCTAGCTTTGACTAAGGTACCGTTGCGTAAAGCTAGTCGATACGAGTTCGTAGACTAGTAGTACGCTCAATTCCGAGTTAAGACCGAGAAGTTATGGCTGAAATAACGTGAAGGGCATTTTGGTAATTTTGCTGTGGTAGGGTGAAAATTACTATTTTGCCCCTGCTTTTATTTGTAAATACCCAGAAGGGTCTGGAAGCCACACACGTACGCAAGCATGCAGCTAGCCCCCCCCGGCTCTCTCTCCCGCGCAGCAGCCCCTCCCCCTTTCCTCCGTGCAACCAGCGTTTTCAGGCCAAATCGGGCCGGGACTCACCTGCAAAGTGGAGCCGGCGACCTCAGCTTCCCAACCGGACCGGTGGCAGCCCGTGGAACCGCCTGTATCGCCGAAAAAAGGGAGAAAGCCGGTGGCTTCCATTTTCACCGATCACCGGTTTCCGGTGAGATTCTGGCGATGGGTCACCTCATTTCCCCCTATTTTGGACCCCCTGAGTCCGATTCTGGCGTTCGTTCATCTCAAATCTCGTTCGTTCGGGCAGTGTGAACAGATGAAGCTCGGCCGCCACTCTCCGGCCACCACCGGCGGCGGTTGGACGAGGTAGGTTCTCGGTTGCATTCTACTGGTTACGAGCTTCGTTTCGATATATAATTTGGGTATTATAGTTAAGTATTGGAATTTACCGGTTTTGAACTGTGACGTCCATAACTGTGAAAATAGAAATTGTTGACATTTGGTGATGTAGATATGTGTATAATTATGTTTTGGGTAATGGCTGTGGTTTGAATTAATATTTCAATAATACAGGATGTGAGTATGTAACCGGGTGTCGTGAATATGAAAAATGGTTACGAAAAATATTTATATTGCATCGTTGTGTATGTGGTTATTGTTAAATTAATTAAATCGTTATGTTTGAGAGTTTAATTGTGGTATAAATATATATATATATATATATATATGTGTGTGTGACTGAGTTCCGTGGATACTAAATAAATACTAAGAGTGTCGTGGGTTGAAATTTGCTGAATTGCAGTTTGGTTGTTTGAAAAGCCGATTTGGTTTTAAGGAAATAATTGTGGATTTGTTCGGTGAATATTTATGTTGATTTATTGTATTTTAATCATTACAAATTGGTTTGTGAGAATTGTAAATAAATTACTGTGATTGTGTATGTATTGAATTGTCTGTGATATTAATTTGTTAGTGAATGATGTGTGAAATTTATATATATTTGTGTAGAATTTATATATTGTGTTATGGTTCCCTAGAATAGATGATTATGTGGCTTTATTTATGAGGATTTGATAGTGTGAGTAAATTCTGTGGTTATCAAAAATAGTGAAGAAAATAAATAAATAAATATATATATATGCTTATTATATGATTATTGGGCTGTTTGGAAACTTGATTTGATTGTGCTGAAATAATTAAGTTGCTTGAATGATTGTATTGAAATGTTTGTGAATGTTTATGTTGAATTGATGGTGTTTGAACTGATATGGAAATGGTGATGAGGTGGACGATGATGTGGAGATGTGATGACGTTGATGTGATTGAAAGTGAGATTTAACGTATATTTGAGGCATTGACTTTTGAATAGAAATTGTATCACTTGCGGCATATTTAGTGTAAATATGCACTTGGAACTACAGGTAGCTTGATCCCTATCTAAATAGGGTATGTAGGCAGCTCGGTTTATTTTAGACTGAGTCCAGCTACAGAGAATTATACAGTTAATGTATTTTTATTTGAAGGCTAAGTCATCCTCTGAGTTGTGATTACTGTGGAAATGTGTGCTGGTAGAATAAATACTGTTTAGGAGCTCTTTTCCTTGCAGGTTGTAGACCATTTGCTTTTGGGGAGTGTTAGAAACAGTCGAAATGCTGTCGAAATTTCTAATAAAGTTTTTGGTAGTAAAGAAAACATTTCGGTCTGTTGGTTCTTTTTCGTTTGAAAAAGTGACTTATCGGACTTTAACGACTGCTTGTGGCTTAATTGAAACATTAAGTCACGCAGGCAGGATCCAGTAGGGTTGGGTCCTGTCAGCCCGGGTGTGGAAATGGGTTATGTGGTAATGGTTCAAATGTAAAGTGAGCACTCTTTTAATAACCAAGGCCTTTTCAGAGCGTTTGGCTTCAGGGTTGGAAGAACTCTGGGGTTAAGCGTGCACCAGTGAGAGCATTCCTGTGGGTGACCCCCTAGTGATCCTACATGTGTACAGCATGAGGTACATGTACCATTATTAAATCCTTACTATATATTCATAGTATTTAATAATTACAACTATTTTACTATTTTTAACATGTATTTGAAATTTAGGACATTCTATGTGAGCTTACAGAACGAACAAGAGATAACATCGTGGCAACTAGCACTTTGACAGCGGTTTGTCATGGTGTAGAATTAGGAACATAGAATGTTAGAGTCTCTGTGGATGCTATGATTTATATGGCTGCATTGATACCTATACAATTATTCGACATGGTCTATGTATGGGAGGCAAAAAGGTCATTCATGATGTGGCCTCGAAAATTTTTTATTCTGCCATCCAATGAGGTGTATAATAATTCATAAAATTGAAAAGTGTTTGCATTAATATTTTTTATTTTTTGTGATACTAACATGTATTTTATTTTTGTTGTAGGAATATAGGAAGAGGAAAAACTTGAAGGGCAAACATGTGGTAGCAACTGGATCAAATAGCTCACATAGGTCTCAAAGGCCTACATCAGTACCAGCCGAGTTGGCATATGCTGATGCTGATGTTGACGATGCCGGCTCTATAGAACTTAGCCCTGAACTAGTAGAGTTGTTAAGGCGGATCAACCTTTATGATGCTTATGAACTATGGTCGACCTCCTTACCACCAACGATTATGGGCTATGAATAATGGATATTCATTTCGAAGAAAGATATCCAAGATTTTTGTTACATATAAGAGTTGCAATAATCTTGCATTTTGTTTTACATAAAGTACATAACTCCAACTTCATTGCATTCATTACTCATAGTTTTATTACTATAGCTTGTTACATACAATTAATTATGTTATTTGTAAATAATAATTCATTACTTAAGGATTTACATTCCCGATTGATGGGTGAACAACTAGGGAAGTATTGTTTTATATTTCCTGTTGATATTACCAATGTAGAAAAGAAAAACTCCAATGAGCAAGAACTAAAAATTTTGATGCGATGGAACGAAGCATCAAGGGGTCAACTATGGTTTTTTTCGTACTGGTCAAGGTACATAAGGTTTTCTAATAATAATATTATTATTTGAGTTTTTACTAATTATGTACACGTAAACATATATAATTTCATTTTGTTTATATATTTTTGTAGTTCCTATTGGATGTTGGTTGTTGTTGATCCATACTTAGCAGTTGCATAGTTTCATGATTCGCTTTAGAGGAACAACTATTCACGTGTGGCCGACTTCAAGAGTTTGTTGCATAGGTAAGTCTGGATAATTAACTATTTGCATGATTACTAATAAAATTTAATAATTAATATTTAAGGATGATATTATTTGTGTTGATATATGTAGTGTATACGTAATGTATATATTGGATGTACTTGTCTTGGAACCGTACATCTAATAGACATAAAAAATTTAAGTACGAAAAGCTTAGATGGCCAAAACAAAGGTACATATAGTACATATTCATATATCTAAATACACTTTTAGTGTATAGTTAGATGGATACTTAGCTATTTAATATGATGATTTAACATTTTTGTATAAACGGTAAAACAACCATGAAATGCCGAATGTGGGTATTATTTGATGATGATCCTGTGGGACATCATAGTAAAAAAATGCTATTCGAGAAAATTTAGCAAATATGGTAATAATTACTAATATTTTTTTACATTAAATAAGAATTGATAATTATTAGTTGATATGTATTTGAACTACTTGTTTGGTCTGTATGTGCAGTTTCAAGATGTGATTCCCAACAAGACATAAATAGTTTTAGAGCAGAATTGACAGCTGATTTGCTCCCCTTTATAACTTCAAAGTAAGATAACATATTCCAATATATATATATATATATATATATATATATACTTTTAGGCGATGAAAAACAATATCGCATTTAATTGTTGTATTTATAGAAAGATATTACTATATGTGATTTTGTTGTATGCATTACTTTTATATATTTGCATTTTTTTCTCATTTGTAATTTTTTTATTAGTAATTTATTATTATTTTTACTAAATTAATCATTTGCAGTAAATTATTCATTATTTTTATAAAAGAAAATGAAATTTAAATTTGTTTAATTTTAAATAATAATATTTATAATTTTAAATTAATTTTATAACATATATTAATTAAATCAAATAAGATTTTAAGATATAATCGATTTATTGAGTCCCAAAATTATAACAGTAAATTAATTTTTTTATTAATTTAAACTATTAAAATATAAATTACTAAAATCATTTAATTTGTCACTAAAATTAAATTTGAATTATTTAGCGACGTCTTTTAAAGAATTTGCTGCAACAAATTTTGTTGCATCTTTTTTGAAAAATGGGCTAAATAATTAGCAACGTATTTTGTCTCTAATTAATGAACTTTTCGCAACAGTAATTCTTCGCCATTCATATATGTATTGGCTGCGCACTGCATCGCCATTAGTGGTATTAGCAACGAATTTTTGTCGCAAAAAATGCCTCATTTGGAGACGCATTGTGTCGCTGTTGTTTAAAATTCACGACACGTTTTATTTGTCGCGATTGTTTTTCACTTTCAATGACAGTCGATTTAGCGATACAATAATTTGCGTTGCCGTTTACATTTTGCGTCTCCTATTAGCACTTTTGTTAGTGTATGAAGTTATCTCATAATACAAAATTAATACTTTCATAGCCTTAGTTATTGAATTTGTTTATAACCAAAGTAAAGTACAATATCAAAGAATTGAAAGAAAACATAATTAAAATCTGAAACAAAAGAGAAAGAGTAGAAGGACAAAGGTGAATGTTGTGGTATAATTTTGATTAACTTGCAAGTGCACGAATCTACAAGTAATAAAATGGATTTCTTAAAGAAAAATTGTATCAATCCCACGAGGAATAATGCCTCTAATTTTAATTATAAATCAATTATTAATTAAATTAATAAAAGTAAAATGATTGTGTTTTAAACGATTGTTTGTTGAGTAATCAAGCATGAATTAAAATAAAAGACAGATTAAAATTTAAAACAAAGCAGCAAGCAAGTATTTCAAAGGTTTTAGTAAACAAGGATTATGACTTCACCACTATTACTCCTATTTATCCCTAATGCATTATAGATTAATAGGTTAACCCCCCTTTAACTACAAGTGACTAGAAGTTGATTTCTCAATGCATTCTAATCTAGCAAGCACAAGGTATTTAATTATCTCTAAACTAAATACCGAAATTTAAGCCCTAAGACATGCAATATTTCTATAACCATGTATTTCATTGCCCATCCATACTTATATCCCTTATTTATAAACCAATATAAATACTTAATCAATTCACTTTTTCATGGAAGTATTAAGAACTACAATAAAATATTAACCTTACACATGAATCAAATTCAAATATGCATTAAACACTAAATAGTCATAATAAGGTTACATCATAATCCTTATAGAAAATTAGTTACACAACATCTCTGTAATATCCATCAAATAATCAAGAGACAACATATATTAAATAACAAAGACAATAAGAGTAAAGAAATCAAATCCAAAGTTGATGGCTGCTGGAATTGAATCCTCAATGTTTTCCTATTGGCTTCTCCAAACTATGTTCCAAAGTCACAAGGTTGATTCCTCCAAGGCTGGTCGAATTTCTCATTGAACTTTGCTTTGTGTATCACAACTTCTCTATGTGAGAACCTTTAGAAACTGAATATAAAACCTAAGAAAAACTATTGTTGCCGTGAGAATGGGGAAAAGGGAATAAAAGCTGTGGGTGGAAAGGGTTGTGAGAGAGCTACAGCCGTGTAGGCTGTGAAGGTGGTAGTGAGTTTCAATGTTTCAAGATGCATGGAATTTATAGGAGAGGTTTAGGAGATGTTTAACCCTAGAGTCTTTCTCTAAACCTATATAATATAGGAGATAGCATATTTACATAATCTAAAACTCCTATATTATCTCTATATGGCTGGCCATCCAAGGGTAATGTAGTCATTGGTACCTCCCATTCATACTAGGATAAGGAAACATTTCATATCCCTTTAGGAATCAAATTTATCTTTAGCTCTAATTCCTTTTATTCTAAATATTATTCCAATTAATATAATTAGAATAATATGACCTCCCATGTGGCATATGATGTGGCAAAATTCATACACATGGGTGGAGTGTGATGACATGGCAGTCCAATCATAAATGTCATCCTAGTAAGCGAAGATAGTTTCATTTTATATCACCATTGTCCATCAACATATTCCAAGTATACTTTGGATGACCAAATGAACTCAGAATTTACTGATTGTGGATGAAAAAGTCAGTTTTATGTCTTATCTTTCTAGAAGTATCTTGTTTACACAATTTGGACATCGGTAAGACACTCAAATTCTAATTTCCCTGAGATAGTGTAAATCTGCCGTAACTTATTAAATTGTTGAACTTGTAAATCAAACTGGTACTGATTGGCCAAATAAATTGAAATAAAACTTTTCACAATTGAAGCCTAGTGAATTAGGAATCATTTTCAATTGGAATCACACAAAACCTCAAACTGTAGCTCCAGATATGATTTTCTTAGTAAAGGTTGCGCAAAAATACAGTAATTCCAGCTTCAGTCTTTCTTTTACTGAAAATAGAAAAATATAGTAATTAAGTATTTTTCATTAATAATTTATTATAAACTAGCTAAATTCCATACAAAAAGTAGCATAAAAACATTAACATTTTATGCCTATCAGTGAAGCTATAGGTTGATCAAGCCCAAGCTCCAACAATTTCCATGCCAACTCCAAAGCTAGGGTAACAAGTTACGTCTCTAAAAGAAGCAAAGATAAGGGAAATAAGGCTAGGAATTGTGTCATTCAATTTCTCATATTAATGCCACCCAAACTCTGTACTTCCTCCCTAAAATTAACCTAAAAACAAAATTAAAAAGTAAGGTGAGATATATATCCCTAATGCCTTCCATGAGAGAGGTATATATTTTTTTTGCTTGGCTTGCACTCCAAATCCTTGTAGGCGATCAATTAACCTTCTCTTGTAGGTAATATAGGTCCTTATTGTTGGAGTTTTGGTGTCTGGCTGGGATATTCACAAAGAAATGGTAGTAGCCCTCTGGTTTTGTATTACCTTTCTTTGTCTTGAGGAAGAAGATGAAAAGAATGGAAGAAGAGAAAATATGGAGCTTTTGTTGTAAAATTTTGGCTTTTCATTTCGTTGCATTTCATTGTATTTATAGAAAGATTACATTGCATTTCTCTTATATTAAAATAAAGTAAAATATATTTGAAATCTATTTGGATAAGATCAACTCATACGTTTAAAAGAATGGAGCCTTATTTTAAAGTAATAGTTGATATCATTAAAATAGTTTTTTGCCCAATGCATTTTTTAAGTCAACTATTACTTTTTCATTAGGAAAAAAATAAGGCTTACCTATAAGGCTCCATAGGGATTTCAAATAATTACTTTTTCAATTCATTACATTGGAAAAAAAAATAAGGCTTATCTATAAGGCTCCATAGTAATGAAATGCCTAATATATTTGTATTAGGCTCTATTACTTTTTCATTGCATTGGGTAAAAAACTCATTCTCCAGAGTTTTTGAAGTCAACTATTACTTATTCATTGGGCAAAAAATGAAGCCTTTAGATGTTGATCTTTGTCATTTTAAATACTTCACAGTTGCATCTCATGGTCAAACTTAAAGAGGAAAATGTTTGTAAGATTACATATACTAAGTCACACTTTGCTATTTGCAGATACTTGCTTCCTTTAAAGATGATGAGCCCAAGCATAGGATTTTGAATGTGAACTTAGATGAGGCAAGGACTTGTCATTTCCTTGAGAATGCTTTATCTCGGACATTCCATAAGATAGTCTTGGATTTTCTAAGAGCAAAGACTTGATCATGGCTTATCTTGGCAAAGTGAGTGGAGGCTTGGGTTTCTTTGAGAAAAGTCTTGGATAGCTAGTGGAGTGAGTTTGAGACACTCATCCTCGAAAGTTTCATCCTCAAACATTTTAACCTCAAAAAAATGTTTGAGTCAGATTTATTTTGAGGCTTGAACATGCATGCAAGTGTGGCAAAATTGCTACCCTTTTGAAACTCATCCTTGGAATTTTGCCCAAAAGTTGAGAAGATCTCTCAATGCCTCAATTTTGTTCTTTGGAAAAGTTTTTGTAAATATATTAGCTACAATGTTATCCGGTCATACATATTTAAATTTTACTTCTCCATTCAGCTCAAACTCTGTCAGTGAATTGTATTTCACTGGTATATGTTTTGTCTTCCCATGTTATTCCGTATTTTGCACAATATATATTGCTAAAGTGTTGTCACACATGATGGTAGTTGCTCATCCTTGCTCATCACCCAAATCATTCACTAGTTTTGATTTGCTACAGCCAAGAATGCAATGTACTCTGCCTCAGATGTGCTTTAAGCAATGGTGCCCTTTTTCTTGGCCCACTTCCAAGCTTCAATAAGTACTTGTAGCCTAGTCACTTTCTGAGAAACCATGAAGAAAGCACTTAACCTTGCTTTCATACCATACTCACAAGTGAATGGTTCCTCTAAGATACTTTAGAATTCTCTTAGCTCCCTCATAGTGAGTTTGTGATGGGGATTGTATATATCGTGATAGGGCACACACATCATACATAATATCTAGCCTAGATGAACAAAACATAAAGTACACTTCCAATCAAACTCCTAAAAGTAACCTTTGCAATGCCATCTTCCTTGAGAAATTCCACACATTGTTTCATGGGCATTGTCGTGGCATTTTATGTCCATGTTGAATTTCAACAGATCATTGATATATTTTTCTTTTGAGATGAAGATGCCTTGGACACATTGCATAACCATCACTCCAAGGAAGTAATTTACCTTGCCCAAGCTTGACATTTCGAACTGATCTTTCAAGCTCAGCCTTATACTTCTCAATCTCATCTATCTATCCACTAGTTACCAGTAGATCATCCACATAGAGAGACCACCACCATGCTTCCTTGATTTTTCATATATAGAGCTGGCTCATTCAGACTCATGAATTCTAGCTTCAAAAGTTACTATATGTCCTTCCATACCTAGCCCTAAGAGCTTGCTTCAGTCCATATAGAGCCTCATGAAGCTTATAGACTTTATCTTCACTTCCCTTGACTATGAACCTTTCAGATTGTTGTACATATACCTCTTCTTTCAAAACTCCGTTCATACATGCTGACTTTACGTCAAGATAGAAGACTTTCCATTGAGTGCTTGCTGAGATTGCAAGAATAAGTCTAATATTTTCTATTCTTGCACTAGGGCATAGGTCTGTCCATAGTCAACACCAGCTTGCTAAGCATAGCCTTTAACTATCAACCTAGGTTTGTGTTTATTAATGGAGCCATTTGGATTATATTTGGTTCGAAAATTCCATTTGATTCAATAACATGGTTTTTTTCCAGCTTGGTCATTAAACTTCATGTGGAATTCTTCCATCTAGGCCTTCGTTGTATCTCTCCATTCCTTTTCCTCAAGGGCTTTTTCAACTCGTGTCAAATTACTTAAGGCAACATTACATCTCTTATATGTTTCATTTAGGGATGAGTCCCCATTTTTCCATCACCTATGTCCCAGTCTGAGCCAGTGGCCATCTCTGGGACATCATCATCATCATCATTATTGTTGTCTTAAAAATCTTTCTCAAAATTGTTGTCTCTGAAATCATCATTCCACTCCAGAGTAACACCTCTTTACTTTAATCTCATCTCATCTCTTCATCAAACTCCATGTCTTGGCTTACAAGAAGTTTTTGAGTTTCAATATTGTAAAAATTGAACCCTTGGTCACTTCACTATATCCGTCCAAGATGCCAACCTAAGCTTTTTTGTCCAACTTTTTTCTTTTTTCTTCTGGCATATTAACGTAGCAAATGCTATCAAATACTTTTAAGTGCTCCAAAGAAAGCTTGTGTCCATGCTAAAGCTTAAAATGGGTTTTGTCTCCTATAGTTTTGGAATATATGTGGTTTTGGATGTAGGTTGAGATATTGAATGCATGAGTTCAAAATTTATTTTGGCATTTTTCTTTCAAATAGAAAGTGTCGAGTCATCACCATAATGGTACGGTTTTTTCTTTTGGACATACCATTTTTTGTGTGGTATGTACAGTGTAATAAACTAAAATATAATTAATCTTTCCTTCTATACTTGTTAAGAGGTTTGACCTGCATATTCTCCATCATTGTCAGACTTTACACCTTCAACGTAGAATCGTATTGATTCTCCACAAGCTTTCTAAACTCATCAAATCTCTCGAACACTTGTGATTTATAGGTAAGAAAATATACTCAACATATCCATGAATAATCATCTATGAATTAAGGAAGTACCTATTTCTATGGATGGAAGTCATACTCATAGGACCACAAATGTATGAATGAATCAACTATAACTTGTTCTTAGCTCTCCATGAGCTGGTTGTGGGAAAGGTAGCCTAGTTTGTTTCCTTTGCTGATATACATCACATAATACTTTATCCTTACTCACCTGAGATATATCCTTAACTAAGGCATAATTTCTTTTCATGGCCTTATAGCTAAAGTGTCTAAGACTTTTGTACCAAAGCTGAGACAAGTTGTGAACTTTGGTACTCAAGGCTTGGTGTAAGTCAATTCTAAAGCTCATGTTCTTCATAAATACCTCAAACACTTTATTTTTATTTGAATATACTATTGTGCATGCATTGTAAAAAAACAAAAATTAAGTGTATAACTCTTCTTTAGTAATTATCCTATACTATGTAAATTCTTGCAAACAAAAGAATGTAAAGGAAATTTAAAATAATTTTCTTACCTCTGGCCATGTGCATGACTATGTCTCATTTTCCTTCCACATCCATGTAGCTTCCATTTTTTATCTTCACCATTGTTCTAAAATTTTTGTCCAAGTTCTTGAACCATCCTTCATTATAAGATATGTGGTTAAAACAACTATTGCCAACTACCAAGCCGAGCTCCTCCTTGGATGCGCTGAGGCATATGGCAACAAAGAGATTTTTTGTCTTTATTTCACCCATTTCTTTATTGACAATATTAGCTTGTTTTCTTAGACTCCCTTGACTCAGTTTCTCTTGTCTTGCACTATTTTGTCTTGGCTAGGACATTTTTCTACATACATGTTCCACATGACCTCTTTGATAGCAATCGATACATAGTGCATCATGTCTCCAAGTAACAATTTGCTTAAGCATCTGAGCTTCTTCCAATGAAGACATGGTTGGAAGTTTTTCTCGGTTGTGCTATATTTTGTTCTTTTCTAGGCATATTTGTCACAGGCCTCAGAATATTTTGTTTCGACCTTCTTTGCTATTAAACTTGTTGTCTGCTTCTTGTCTAAAGTAAAATCATTCTCCATAGGATCTTCTTTTATGTCCTCTGCTCAGTAGCTTGGAAGGCATTGATCAACTTCGAGAGACTGGTCTCACTCATGTTCCGAAACTCACCCAAACAAGATATTTTGGACTCTAACTTTTCTGGTGGACTCACCAAAACTTTCTCAATTATTCTTTTGTCTTTCAGTTACTCACCTAGGACTCGGATTTGGTTTACCACCTTAAATAGCCGATCTGTGAATTCTTACACAAACTCAAAGTCTTTCATATTCAGAGTCTCATACTATGTTCTCAGGTTGAAGATTTGCATATGTCTCATCTTCGAACTTCCTTGGTTGTTTCACAAGTCATTATTCTTATGAATATGGTATCACTCACAAATGAGTGAAAAGTATTAAGTGCTTTGAAACGTTTAGATACTTATTCCTCATGTAGCTTGATTTGAGCAAAAGTGGAATTTACTCTAAGTGGCTCTAGTTCTCCACCCATTATGATATGGCAAGGCCAAATTTGTTGAGATATGCCTTCATTTTTATGCTCAAGAGAGCATAGTTTTGTTTACCAAAGATCGGTGTCGTTGTAATTGAATAGCTTGAAAAGGCCATTTGAAAAAAATGGGTTTTAAGATGAGGTGTTTATTGGTTTTTGGATGAGGAGTTTTATGGGTTTTCACTCAATGATTTTAGTTGACTTTTGTGTTGAAACTTGCAGATGATACAAGCAACAACAACATTAAAAAAAAACAAAAGAAAGAGACCCCACACACAAAACTAATCAGATTTATAGCTCTAATACTAAATTTGTTGAATTTTTGGTGTTTGGCTGAGATATTCTCAGAGAGAAATGTTAGTAACCTTATGATTTTGTGTTTTTTTGCTTTAGTTTTGTTTTAGAAAGAAGATGAAGAGAATATGAGAAGAGAAAATATGGAGATTTTGTTTTTAAATCTCATGTTTCATTTCGTTGTGTTTTATAGTAGTTATAGAAACATTACATTGCATTTCTCTTATGTTAATGCAAAATATGTTTGAAATCCTTATAGATAAAATCAGCCTATATGCCTGAAAGTGACTCTTTCTCTAGGTTTTTTGAAGTCAAATTTTGTTTTTTCTTTGGGAAAGACATGGAGCCTCCATACGTTGATCTTTGCCAATTTGAGTAGTTGATAGTTGCATCCCATGGTCTGACTTAAAAAAAAAGGTTGGTGAAAGCACATATTGTACTAAGCTACACTTTGCTATTTGCAAAATACTTGCTTTTCTCGACATGGATGAGCCTGAGCACAAGACTTTGAATGTGATCTTAGACGAGGCAAAGACTTGTCATTTCCTTGAGAATGCTTTGCCTCGGACATTCTGTGAGCTAGTCTTAGACATTCAAAGAGCAAGGACTTGATCATGGCTTATCTTGGCAAAGTGAATGAAGGCTCAGACTTCTTTGAGAAAATGCTTGGATAGTTAGTGGAGTGAGTCTCAGACACTCATCCTTGGACATTTGATCCTCGGGTATTTGATCTTTCAGACATTTGAACTTCAAACAAATGTTTGATTAAGACTTATTTTGAGCCTCATACATGCATGCAAGTGTGTCAAAATTGCTACCCTTTTAACACTTGTTGCCCATGTATATGAGAACGAGAGAGTTTGTGACTTGATTAGTAGGTGACAAGGTAAACTTTTTAAAACCATATATCTCCACTTAATTGTGCAAGCAGGATGCACATTAGAAGAAATTAAAGGAAACTTCGTGCACTTGATAATTGTCTTGCAAGTCATTTTAAGCTTTCCTAAATTGAAGTGAGGATGCAACAAGGAAGCATAATGTGCTCCCAGGTCATCAAAGCACTCCATGTGGCCAATTTTGCAACATGTCCTTTGTAATCAATTCTTGTAAATACACTTTTAAAAACTCTTACCTTAAAATAATACGTTGTAAAATAGTTTTTTTACAACAAGCACATAAATGACCCCTGTAAATAACAAGTTGTACGTGTAACAAATTTGTAGCAAAAAGGTGAAGCTACTTTGCATGGTCGGTATAGTGGCTAAGATGCTATTTTGAATAATGTTTGTTTTATGCAATATTTTAAATTCAATGCTTTTTTATCCAAAGAAAAAGAAAAAAAAAACGAAGCTTGTAATGCATAATGACAAGGAAATAGAAAAGCATATCAAAAACACAAAATTGCATTATTTTGTGAAGAAAAATAATTAATTAATATTATATATATGGAAAAATTACATTTTCTCACAGCTACATACAATATTTTTTTAGTTTTCCGATGTCAACACCTTTGAATTATGAATCCCATCTTTAGCAAGAATAATATGATCACCATCTCTAATGAGTTCTATGTCTTCAATTTCTGCTCCTTCTCTGGTAAAAACTTTATTGGGAGTAAAACCAAATTTTTTGGCACCAATACTTAGTAGTTCTTGAAGGGAGTCAGGCAAATGCACAAGCTTTCTTGCTGCTTCAACGTTTCCTTGGCAGCTAATTGTAACTCTAGCTGGGTAGTTCAAACCCTGACTAATGGTAAAGCTTCCTCTTCCTCCAGCAACATCTATTTCATCTGCATATTTCAATAAAGTTATGCCAAATTAAAGAATATTTGGTCTCATCCAAAATATAATTTGCTAGAGTTAGTCTACTATTCTACACAATTTCACATTAACCAAGAACAACATATAATAAGCTTTAAACTTAAGTCAGTAAGCACAAATATAAACCAGAAAACATAACATCAATGAAGAAACATAAGGCACGAGAAATTATGTGGTTCAGCTACTAATACAGTAGCCTACATCCACGGGAGAAACAAAATATTTCAAATTCAATTATGTCATGAGGAGTACATATTTGAGCTTACAACCAATTAAACTTAATCTTCATCATCTAACAACATAGTTTTAAAAGCTTTCTCTAACCCTCAAATCGAGTCAACTAGCGAATACAACCTTAATCCTCTTCTCACATATGCATACACGCACACCCTTTCCTACTCTCACAACATAGGTGTTTTAAATGTCAAACTAGCTTATAAAATGTCAGCTTGAGACACATAGGAAACCAATAAATTGTTTCCAGCATAGCAGCATAGTTGTTTACAGTTCAAGCCAGCTAATGCTTTACCAATGCTACTGACTCAATAAATATATTGATACAAAAATGTTATTTGACTATGACAGGAGTTGAGTACCACATCACTATAATTCTTCACCTTGACACTTAACTCATTCTTTACTCGTGTTACCCTCTTGCTATTTTGCCTTTTAATCAATTCTTCAATACTCTGGTTAGGCTCATGCAGTTTAGTGGCCTACCGACCTATTGGGCATCTCCTAAAAGTGGTAGCCAAGTTTCTTTTGGCATCCTAAGCCCATGCTTATATAACATGCTATGACATAGTCTATGGCCAATGTGAGACTTTAAACTTCGTGATACTCTTGTATTAACCCCCCTTAAATCTAGGTTATACAATCCATCACTCTTTTCAAACCATGTCTCACAGAACCCACATGCATGTTGGTGGTTGGCCAATGCAAAAGCATGCCCACCTTATTGTCCCATATACTTTTTTGGCATAGCAATAGCTTTGATACCATTAATAATAGCCCATTGGCTTATTGGGCCTTTCTCAAAAGTTTTCTTTCGAGATCCTAAGCCCATACTTATATACCATGCTAAAACATAGTATAGGCCAACGTGGGAGTTTAGCCTTGGTGATACTTTTGTATTAACCCCCCTCAAATCGAGGTTCTATATGCAGAGTCTAAGCTTATTTATTACAACTGACTATGTCAACATATCAGCTGAATTTTCAATTCCTCTTATCTTTTTAATTCAATTTCACCTAACTTAACTATATATCTGATGAAATGAATCCTCATCCCGATATGCTTCAAATTCTCTCAGTGGTCTTGACTTTTAGCTAGAAAAACTCACACTATCACAATTTATTATGACTTTTTGTTGATCAATTCCAAGCTCATTAACAATTCCATTTAACCATAGTTCTTCTTTGACTACCTATGTTGCTGCCATGTACTCTATTTCTATGGTTGAAAGCACCATAATTGATTATTTTTGCTATCCAGGTAATAGCATTACCTTAGATAGTTAGCATCAACATACAGCAACAGACATTCAACATTATATTTTCCTCTTTTAAACAAGAGTCCTATATTCTTAGTACCTTTCATGTACCTAAGAATCCATTTTAATGTTTCCCAATGAGCTTTCCATGCTTTCTCATATATCTACTTACGACATTCATTGCATGTGCTATATCAGGTATTATACAAACCATTACATATATTATACAGCCAATTGCACTCGCATAGGGCACGTTTTCTATATCTTCAATTTCTTGATGGTTTGTAGGACATTGAGCTGCTGAAAGTTTGAAATAAGATGCTAGCATTATAGATATTGTTCTAGCATCAAACATTAGAAATTTGTTTTAAGAATATTCTCAATATACTTTCTTGTGGGATAAACAACTATTGTCTTTTTCTATTTCATTGTATATTGATTCTTAAAAGCTTTCTTTGCTTCTCTGATATCTTTCATCTCAAATTCAGTCTTCACCAAACCTTTCAATTTCTAAATCTCTAGCTTGTGGTTGCATGCTATTAGAGCATACCATCAACATATAACAACATATATATATATAATCATCATTTGACAATTTCATGTAGTAGCTACAACTAGGAGTGGTCGTAGGTTCAATTCAGCTAGTTTTTTGTGTTCTTTTTAAAACCAAACTAAATCGAACCAATGGGAGAAACCAAACTGAACCGACCATCATCATTGTATTTTTTGTTTAATAATTTGAATTTATTATTATTAATATCTTAAATTAAATAATTAAAAATATAATCAATTATTATAAAAATATTTGAATATATATGTATACTCAGTTCGGTTATGATTGGTTTGGGTTTAAAATTGCCCAAACCGAATCGAACCAACCATAGATTAAAAAAACTAGATTGAACCAAACCGAACCACTTCGGTTCTGTCAGTTTGGTCGACCCAGATTGATTTTTGTCCACCTCTACACACAATTGTCAAATTTGCTTCTAATGAAGCTAGTTTTGACCATGGAGGTATCACCATTGCCTTGGTGATTGCTTTAGACCATATAGAGACTTCTTGATAAAAATAAAATAAAAAATAAAAACATGTTTTGTGTTTATGTTGGATCTCAAAAGCTTCTTGTTGTTCCATGAGAATCTTCACATCAAGATCTCCATGTAGACTTGATGTTTTGATGTCAAGTTGATCTACCTCCAAGTCTATGTGAGTTACAAGTGACAATAGGATTCAAATTAAACCGTGTCTCACTACTGGTGAGAATATTTCATTGAAGTCAATGTCTTCTCTTTGTATGAAACCCTTGGCCACTTGTCTTGCCTTGAATCTCGCAGGCTCAACTCCTGAAACTCCTTCAATCTTTTTGAAAATCTTCTTGCAACCAACAAATTTTGCCTTATCTTGTTTGTGAAGCAACTACCATATTTTATTCTTATGCAGAGAATCAATCTCTTCATTCATTGTAGCTTTCCATTACTCTGAGTCCTTTGAACTCAAGGCTTTTGATAATTCTTTGGCTCATCATGACTTAAATCTTCAGCCACTTGAACTGTGTAACAACGATATCTGTAAAACAATACTTACATGCGCTTTGGTTTGTCTTCAACCATATCTTTGGTAAGTACATATTCATCTAAAGCTTTACTTTTTGTTAGAAGATGACATTTTTGGTGACTAAAAAAAAAAGAGTGGAAGAAGAAGCTGCTGCAAAATTCTATGTGCAAGCTACCGTGGAGAAAAAATTTAGTTTTTATTTTTGGTTTAGAATTCTAGTTAGTTTGTAATGGTTCTTACATATTAAGTAACCATTTTAGTTATTTTATAATGTTATTAGTTACTGTCATATCTTCTGAAAATGCAGGGATATTTTTTACTTTTGTAAAAAAAGTTACTGCAACTTTTGCATTTTGCAGCTTTTGTATACTGCAGATTAGGCAAAACAGCAGCTGCTCATGGCCATTGGTTATAAATGTATATGTATTGTTGAAAATTCAAAATGAAACAAGTTTGTGCTATTTTTTGGCTCAAGTTCTCTCTGCAAGTTTCTTTATTTCTACTTCCTTTTTTTGGTGAAAACTCTAGGTTATTCTCACAATCTGGAATCAAAGCCATATTTTCTGATCTTTGAGAGGGCTAAACTCATTTGTAAAACAAAATCAAGTGACGTAAAGGGTCATACACCCTAGAGAGTAAAAACAAAAAACAAAAACAAAAAAGCTTCAAAAAAAATTTCCCCTTTCAAAAATGGCTTTAGCTTTATAGTAAGCTCCATCACCACCAGTTTTCACTTGTGAAAATTACAGCATCTGGTCTATCAAAATTAAAGCTTATCTCAAAGCTTTTGATTTTTGGGAGGTCACTGATCAAGGAGTGGAACCAGAACCCTTGAGAGCAAATCCAACAGTTGCTCAAATGAAGCAACATAGTGAAGAAATGGCTAAGAAGTATAAAGCCTTGGCTGCCATCCATTCTTCAGTCTTGGATGTTATGTTTACAAGGATACTGGCATGCTCCACAGCAAAAGAGGCTTGGAACAAACTCAAAGAAGAGTTCCAAAGAAGTGCTAGGACAAGGCAAATGCAAGTCCTCAACTTGAGGAGAGAGTTTGAAACTCTCAAGATGAAAGAATCTGAGAAGGTGAAAGATTTTACATAAAGAATGATGAAGGTTGTTAATCAAATTTGAGTTCTTAGAAAAGAGATATATGATAAAAGAGTGGTGGATAAGGTTCTAGTGAGCTTACTTGAGAGATTTGAAGATAAGATCTCTACTCTTGAAAAATCAAGAGATCTTAATGAGATATCTCTCTTAGAATTGTTGAATGCACTTCAAGCCACAAAACAAATGAGAGATATTAGGCAAGAGGAAGCAACAGAAGCTGCCATGGTAGTGAAACAAAAAGGTAAAAGTGTTGTCTTTACCTCAAAAGAGCAATTTCCAAACAAGAAAGAGTAAATGAAGGAGAGTTCTAGCAGAGATGTGGAGAGGAAGAAATTTGGGCCATGTTTCCATTGTAAGAAAGATGGACATACTGCCAAATTTTGTTAGTTTAGGCCAAATGTCCAACGTAGGCATTGTAAACAATTTGGCCATATAGATAAACTTTGTAAGAAGAAAAGAGAACAAGTCCAACATGTTAACCAAGCTCAAGTGCCAAATGAGATCCAAGAAAAACCATAAAATTTATTTTCAGCTTCTTGTTTCAAAGCTGTGAGTAACAAAGGAGAATGGCTAATTGACAGTGGATGTTCTAGTCATATGACTTACAATGAGCAACTCTTTGTGAGGTTAGACCGAGATGAGCATACAAAAGTCAAAATCAACAATGAAGCTTTGGTGGATGCTGTTGGAAGAGGAGATGTGATTGTCACCACACCAACAGGTACTAAAATCATTTGTGATCTTTTACTTGTTCCAAAAATTAGTGAAAATCTATTGAGTGTTGCACAAATGTTAGAAAAAAAATATTATCTAAATTTAAAAAAAAAAATCATTATGTTATATATGGTTCTCAAGGAAAAGAAGTATTGTGTGTAAAAATGAAAGACAAGAGCTTTGTAGTTGATTTGGGAGAGAATAAGTATACTCCTCTTAAGGCAAAAGCTGAGAGTAACTATCAGCTATGGCACAAAAGATTTGGCCATTGTAATTATGGCTCCTTGAAGTTTATGCATGATCAAGGAATGGTCCGTGACATGCCTAAGGTAAAAGAAAGTGAAGGGGTTTGTGATACATGTCAGTTTGGTAAACAAAAAAGGTTATTTTTCCCTTCAAATGCAGCTTAGAAAGCTAATGAGAAATTGAAGTTGATCCACACAAATGTGTGTGATCCAATGAGTGAGGCATCCTTAAATGGAAGTAAATATTTTCTAATCTTCATAGATGATTACTCAAGATATTGTTAGGTGTACTTTCTTATACAAAAATCTGAAGTTACAGCAAAATTTAAGGAGTTCAAATCTTTGGTTGAAAACCAGTCACAAATGAGCATTAAAATCATAAGGTCTGACAATAGAACTGAATATATAGAGCTAGCTCATTTAAGACTCAATGCAAAACTACAGGGGTTATTCACCAATTCACTACTCCATACACTCCACAATAAAATGGAGTTACTGAGAGGAAAAACTTAACTATAATGGAGATGGCAAGACGCCTTATTTATGACAACAATCTGTCTAATTTTTTTTGGGCAGAAGCTGTTAACACAACAGTTTATTTGCTTAATAGAGTTTCAAGCAAAGCTTTGAATTCCAAAACCCCTTATGAAATGTGGCATGGGACCAAGCCTTCAGTTGATCATTTAAAAGTCTTTGGGAGTATATGTTACATACATATACCCGAAATTAAGATAAGCAAGTTAAACAAAAAGGCTGCTGTTGGAATTTTCATGGGTTACTCCTTGGTTTCCAAGGCATATAAAGTTTATTATGTGAATGCAAAGAAACTTGTTGTTTGCAAGGGTATTGTTGTAGATGAATCAGCTTCATGGGATTGGAGAAAAGAAGAAGTTCATGAAGAGAAAAATGAAGTGGGAGAACCTCTCCCTCATCTTGATGATGAGAATGAGCTCTTGGATGATGATGAGAATGCTGTTGGAATTATGGGCACCAGACCCTTAACCGAGGCCCATGACAGGTGTAATATGGCCTTGAGTGATCCTTGTAGTGTGGCAGAAGCTCTCCAAAGTGGAAAGAAGCAATTAGAGAAGAGCTTCAAATTATTGGAAAAAACTAGACATAGGTGCTGGTTGACAAACCAAATCACAAATTTGTCATTGGAGTTGAATGGATTTTCAGAACAAGATTGAATCTAGATAGTTTTGCAAATAAACTCAAGGCTAGATTGGTTGTGAAAGGTTATGCTCAATAATATGGAGTTGATTTTAGAGACACATTTACACATGTGGTAAGAATGGAAACTATAAAGTTGTTGTTGGCATTATCTGCACACAAAAACTGGAAGGTATTTCATCTTGACATGAAATCTACCATCTTAAATGTTTTTTTGAAGGAAGAGGTTTATGTGGAGCAACCAAAAGGGTTCACTATTCGAGGAAGTGAAAGCAAAGTGTATAAATTGGTGAAAGCATTGTATGGCTTGAAACAAGCTCTTAGAGCTTGGTATAGTCGAATTGATGAATATTTGCTAAAAGAAGGATTCTATAGAAGTGAAAATGATCCCACTCTCTACATAAACAGCCATGGAAGCTTTATGTTGATGACTTATTGGTGACATGAGGAGATGAGTTTAGAATAGAAAAATTTAAACATGTCATGAAAAAGGAGTTTGAGATGACAGATTTAGGTGAAATGAAGTTCTTTCTTGGAATTGAAGTTATTCAAGACAGCAAAGGCATTTTCTCACTCAAAGAAAGTATATTGAATATTTGCTAAAGAAATTTGACATGGAAATGTGCAAACCAGTTGCAACGCCCATGGTACAAAACTGAAAGTTCATCAAAGAGGATGGTTCTAGTCTAGTTAATGCTTATGTTTTGAGAAATGTAATTGGCAGCCTACTATATGTGTGTTCTTCAAGACTTGAGATAATGTTTTCAATTAGTTTGCTCTCTAGATTCATGCATGCACCTACATAGATTCATTATGCTGCTGGAAAAAGAAAATTGAGATACTTGAGAGGTACAATTGATTATGGAGTGTGATATCACAGGTCTGAAATGTGTATTTTAGAGGTATTCTCATATAGTCATTGGGCTGAAGATTTAGTGGACATGAAGAGCACATCTGGATATGTTTTCAACATTGGTTCAAGACCATTCTCATGGAATTCTAAGAAATAAACATCGGTTGCTCAATCAACAGCTGAAGCTGAATATAGTTCAGCTTGAACTGCATCAAATCAAGCCATTTGGCTATGAAAATTCTTGTTGGATTCGAAAGAAGAACAACTAGAAGTAATCATTATTCACTGTGACAACATGTCAGCTATATCAATAGCAGAAAATCATGTCCAACATGGAAGAACAAAGCATATACCAGTAAGGTATTATGCTTTGTTACTAGTATATGCTTTGAGAGATTTTGAAAGAAATGGTGAAATAAAATTGATTCACTGCAGCTCTGAAGTTCAATTGACTGATATTTTTACCAAAGCTCTTCCAAAGGCAAGATTTGAAACATTGAGGAGTTTGCTCAATATTTCTTCCAAAAATGTCAAGGAGGAGTGTTAGAAGACATTTTTGGTGACTAAAAAAGAAGAATGGAAGAAGAAGCTGCTGCAAAATTCTGTGTGCAAGCTACTGTGGAGAAAAAATTTAGTTTTTGTTTTTGGTTTTGTATTCTAGTTAGTTTGTAATGGTTCTTGCATATTAAGTGACCATTTTAATTATTTTATAATGTAATTAGCTATTGTCATATCCTCCGAAAATGCAGGGATATTTTTTTATTTTTGTAAAAAAGTTGCTGCAACTTTTACATTTTGCAGCTTTTGTATACTGCAGATTAGGCAAAACAGCAGCTACACATGACCATTGGTCAAAAATGTATATGTATTGTTAAAAATTCAAAATGAAACAAGTTTTTACTATTTTTTGGCTCAAGTTCTCTCTGCAACTTTATTTCTTTCTACTTCCTCTCTTTGGTGAAAACTCTAGGTTATTTTCACACCTTTCTCCATATGTTCTTCACGAACTTATGTATTATTCTAGTGTTCTAATTCCTCAAATACAGGTTGTCCAACTTGTGTTAGCACATTCTCATTTGAAGAACCAGATGCACTTTCCAATTGAGAAGTTGATGCACTCTCATTTGAAGAATCAATAAATTGAACTTCTAGATCATTTGTCAGTATTTGTTACACTGTCCCTTGCAACCTGTTTGTCTTTCATCAGTCCAAGAATCTCAGATTCCTTTAAAATCACATCCCTGCTAATTATGCATTTCTTTATCAATGGATTCCAATGTTTAAAACCTTTAATTCCATCAAGCTATTCTTAGAACACGTGAATGTGTACAAACTATCGACCTAGGTTACAACTTCCTTTCATTAATGTGTACATACTATTCTTACTACTATAATAATAAATACAGTAATTCTAATATTGAAAATCTATTATACTCCAAGATTATATACTCCGAAGGTGCTCACAAGTACATCTAACATCCATTTTAATTTAACTATTGGAGTATTTACTCTAAAAGGTATTATAGATTTTCTCCTAGTACTTATATCTCAATAATACTTATTAAGTATTTACTCTAAAAAATATTATAGACTTTTGCCTAATTCTTATTTACTTAATAATATTGTTGTCCCCTAAGTTTAAGCTCATCGAAACTCTAAGTCTGAGTACGTATATCAAACTTTATCCCGTAAGTTTAAGCTCATTGAAACTCTAAGTCTGAGTACGTATAACAAACTAACACACAATTCATAATTAAAATTCTTCTTTACCTTTAAGACATAACACGTAAGTGATGCTAATGGATCTTACGTATGAAAATGCAAATGGAGATATCAAGCTTCAACTCAAAACCTAACGGTCACCTAAGTTCTAAAATCATGTTGAATCCCAATTTATCCTAAAAGTTTAATTTTATTGGTAGATACAACTATGTATATCAATCTAACTCACAATTTCATTATCAACATATATATCACTAAAAAGTTTCTCTCACAAAACAAAAAGTTTCAATCTAGTTAAGAAGAATCTCTTAAGGGATAGGTCCTGTGCTAATAGTCGCCTTACTGTAATATTGCCATGCGGAGAATTTGAAACAAAACATATAGAAAAACTGCAACAAATGCTCACCATTACTGACATTAGACATCATCCCAATGAGTGAGTTGCTGTAGTTACAAGCCTTTCGTCTTTGGGAGCTATCCACGGTGACATCATGTGTATATGGAGGTATGTTTGGTTCGCTCTTGTGCTTGGCCAATTTGGATCCTACTCGCTCAATCTTCGCGAAAGAAGGAAGTTCTTTTGGTTTTCTGATCCCATTCTTATTTTGGAACATGTCTTTTATTTCATCATGGCCCTGATGATCTGCCAAAGCTCTTGGAGTCCATCCATCTGCATCTGGTTTATCAATATCAGCTCCTCTATCCAACAGGAACTTTACGATGTCGTTGTTTCCTTCACACACTGCTGCATGAAGTGCTGTAGTTCCATTGCACTTGGGCTGTGTAACATCACAGCCGTACCGTGCAATTTCTTTGAGCAATCCTAGGTTGTTTTGTTCGACAGCAGCGCATAAATAATTGGCTGAGTTCCGAGAATTTATTTCCGCGCCATTGTCTAAGAGAAGTTTGATTACAGATTCATGCTTCCCCATTATGGCTTCTAGTAATGGAGCATTTCCTTCCAAATCTGCATGCATAGTAAAGACTCAATTTCATGTAGCTGAACAAAATGGTACATAGGCATTAATGTAATATTAGAGAGTTTTGGATTGATAATGCTACTGCATTTTTGTCATGTAAAATCCAAGAAAGCTTTCAAACCATTCATGAAGATATGATAGATAGTCAAAACTTGTGTTGTTTTGCTCATCAACCTGAGTTTTTTATGCTTTTAGGTAAAAGTGGTATAAGAATTTAGAACTGTGAGTTTTTTGTGCTTTTAGGTAAAATGTAGTTTTAACATTGTTAGATATAGTAGAAATATGGGAGAGAGATAAACTGAAATGGCTTAGCTTGTTTTTTAAGAAATAAACCAAGTAATGAGGAATTGCATTAAAAAGTGTACTAGCGATATTTTGTTCATGTAATAGAGAAGAAATGCAGCATTTTTAACAGCCTTTTTTTTTCAAAGCCATTCAACACTAGTTCATTCTCAGTTATGGTTATAGTCTTGTAGCCAAATTATAAAAAGAGAGGGGAAAATAGAAAATTATCTTGGGAGAAATCTGAAACCGTGAGGATACCACCAGCCAATTTTCTTAGGAGATATTAATATATAGATCCTGCTATTAGTAATGATACCTTCGATACTAGGATTTGCTCCGTACTCTAAAAGTAGAATTACACAATGCTCATTCCCATTAGCTGCTGCAATATGCTGTTCAATCATAAAAGCCAATAAGTTCTAAGTCTCAAATGAAAAGTTCATCTTAATCAAAATTTACTTGTGTATATATCAAGAAGATGCATACCATGGGCGTCCGTCCATTGGCGTCCACCTCATTTGGATCCGAGCCCCTCCTCAACAATTGGCTCAACAACAAATCATCGTCTCTCATTGCAGCAAAGCATAAAGTGAGAGGTAAATCCATTCTGCCCCGAGCCAACATGGTCTCTGTCTCTTTCAAAATTTCTTCCATCATTGGATCTTTTAGTTCTTTCAAATGCTGCATCACTAACAAATATAGTTTGTTAAAACCATCTATTTAATTTGTTAGATTTATAAACATAGTTTAAAACCCTTTGAAATAATGATAACATCGTATGCATATATATTAGAAAAAGTACAGAGACCTTAAGAAGATTGTTGAGGATAATTGTTCCATCTCCAACATTTGCCTGAACAATATTTAAAAACGCAGTTCGATTCAAACGTAGCAGCTGGCACAATCTTTTCGTCCGAACTGTGAATGGTTGCGGCCTATAACATAGCACGCCTATCTCTCCAATGGCGTCTCCTGAATTCGCCTCACGAACAACCTTTAATCATTCAGTGGAAAAAAATGTATTCATAACCAAAACTAAAGTTCCCATTTCTCTTTTTTTCCCACATCCCCTCTAACAAAGTGAAAGCATTTGTCTTATTCTACTTGCCTGTTCTATTCCATTCTTTTGAACCACAAATTCCTGTCAGGAATTTTGCAACATCAGAAGCAATACATTCTAATTAGTGCAAAGGCATTAAAGAGAATGTGGGGGTTACTAGTTCTTACCACAGAACCAGTAACCAATAAATACAAGTCAGTTGGTGCTTCATTCTGCAAAATCACATCTTCATTAGGAGGAAAGTATTCTGCCTTCATCTCCGCGACCTTCAAAATTCACAACCAACCATATAGATGTAAGAGAAAAGTGAAGAACTTAAACTGCTTATATGACTTCCTATTGTTTGGATTTGTAGCATATGTATCATATTAAGTTGTAAAATGGAACTGTTTTAGTTTGGTATACCAGTTGGAAAAGCAAGTCGTTTGACACCCCACGGAACAAGTAGACACCATCAACAAGTGGGTAGAAGAGATAGTGAGAGATACTAGATCGAATGGCTTTTGGAAGGGCATCAAGAGTCTCTTGCTGCTGCAATCCTTCTGAATCTGTTCTGTATTTCAGACACATATGAGCAAGCATCTGCTCTTGCAAGCGCTCGGGTAATTGGTTCCTTTGAGCAAATCCTGAAGCAGCTTGAATAGTGTCTCTCTGGAATAACAAGCCGAAGATAATTCAAAAGATAATACAAAACTCATAAGCCATAAAGTGCTCAAATTCAATGAGTAAGAAGAAGTTTCATGCTCAATTACTGGTACAATACGTACTGTTACTAAAATTTTGGAAGCATTGCACTTATATTCTACATTTGGGATTTGGTTTCTGTTAGGGAAAACAAAACAGACGAGAAAAAAGAATTTCTTACTAGTTTATATAATTAGTTCAAAAATTTAATTGTAAATGTACAATTTTTTATTATCTTTCCATTTTGCCAGCTAATTTTGAAGTAGCAAAGATGAGTGCTAAAGAAAAGGATTTTACTCACAAATTGTCTGGTTTTTGATGTTCCGTGGACAACCAAGTTGGTAATATTTCCAATAAGATAAGCTTGCAGGCCAACATTAAAGAGCAAGTAGAATATGTCGAAAACCATTTCTCCTGTATTAACAGGATGTAAATCACCATATCCAGTGGCTGTCATTGTGACTATGGACCAGTACATTGAGGTCACATACCGATCCCACAAACTTAGTTCCTTAAAATTCGTGTTTACCGTCCCGATCCATGTCCTTTCTGGATTGCGATAATGCACTGCAAGAAAATAGAAGAAGCAACCAGCAATGTGGGCTGCAAGAAGAGTAACCTACAAGCACATTTACAAGCCTATTAGACAATCATTCTTCAAAAGAAAAGACTATTATATTTGTCCAAGATACTCACACACATAAGCTTTGCACATCGAATCCAAAAGTAGTTATAGTTTCTGTCCTTTTCCAATCTGAAATATGAAAGGAAAAATGGAGAAAAATAAGAAATTGAGCATTTTTAAGATATGTCTATTCTATGCTAAAAAAACTATGTTCAAGATCAAGAAAACTCATCTATAACTCAAACCATGTTTTTTTTTTCTTGGAATTTAGTGTGGAGAAGAAGTATACAATAACCTAACTACATGTATTTGAAAACAACCCAACTGTATATGAATTCAATTTCAGCTTATATAACAACCTAACCAAATTTGCGGCATAAAGTTTAGAAGTGAAACTCCCATAAGAATACCTTGCGAACATGGCACTGACTCTACGGACGCGCCAGAGCCGAAGCATATTTAAGTAGCCATATGTCTCAATAGCTTTTGGCAATACAAACCGAACAGTTTCAGATGGGATTGTGGAGATAAAATCAAGGATCAACCAGGTTTTGGCATACCTCTTAGCAATCAATCTGGGGTCGTCAATGAGGAGATATGAAGTTTTTTCGAGGTATGCAACAAAGAAGGTCAATACTATGTCAATTGCGAAAAATGCATTCACAATGTTGTCAGTTATAGCTAGACCTCCCTTTGATCTATCCAGGAAGCCAAACTCAAAGGGAGACACCCATGCTGTGTAGAAAACTAGAATTACAAGAAATCCCTGCCAAGCTCTGCAAAAAACCAGATTGAATTCAGTAATAATGAATATCTTTCACAAATGTTATAGATAATCAGTTGCAATTATTGTATAAGCTCTAAACTAATTCGTTTCCAATCACATTCTCTGTATATTTACATAATAAATGTTCCAATCAAATTTAACTCCAATATCTGAAACGCAATTCAATATCGTAGTAAAAAGTAACAGAGACTTAGAAGAGAAGTGAAAGAGAGATGAGAGAGCGACCTATAGTAGGGATGAAAGGGGGAGATAGTAAAGCGGCAGAGCTTGCCTCTGCGGTTGTTGCGAGCTGTGGCACCGAGAGCCGGAAGGATTCCAGTGAGACTGTAGTGGCTGCCTTCATCTTTGGAAACCCGATCTAACTGATCAGCTTCCACCATATTTCCACACATCACTCCACCCAATATTCCAGTTTTCGTCATTGCCTTTCCGGTTGATCCTAATATTCCTCTCTGTTTTCCTCTGTCATTTTCATTGCAGAAAAACCGCCAAATTCTTCCCCTCTGCTGCCCCAACCTCCCCCCATCAGACCACCATTATTCAAGCAGAGCTTTACGTAACCCGAACCTGCAAATTGAAGCCAAATAACTTCCTCTGCCTCTCTCTCGGATTCTAATTCTCTCTCTCTCTTCCAAGTGTCTTGCTCTGTTTTCTTTTTCTTCTTTTTTATTTTTATTTTTTTTTATTTTCTCTGTGTATCTTGGTACGTGACTATGTCTGCCTGCCTTGCGTGCTTAAAGAGTTTTTTTTGGCATTCTCTCCCTACAAAACAGGAGATGTTGGTGAATTTACCATTTTGCACCTGCTCTTGAACTCCTCCTTTGGGAAGTTAGCCTAGCTTTGTTCCGTATTTGGATCTGATTAGAGGGCATATAATGCAATTAATTAAGATGAGTATGATCTGCTGCTGAAGTTTTCAAAAGTTTCTTAAAATAAAAGCCCATTTGTTATGACTTACGGGGAAAAATACCGATGACATCACGTGTATGCTTAGGTTTGAATTATATCTATGTTTTCATGTAAGCGTAATTGTCGAATTATGCCTTCTGACAAGGTAAAATAATATAATAGAAATTTTTTATAGTCAACCTTTTTGTTACAAAGGATTTCATTTGAAATTTTTGAAAAATATTATTTATTATGAAAAATATTATATATTAATATTATTTATTATAAATAAATATTATATATAATAATATTTATTATAAATAATAATACATATTATAAATAAATATTATTTATTATAAATAAAATGTTATTTCAAAATAAAAAATTTATGTCATAAAATCTTTATTATACTATAAAATTTTATTATATTTTAATCCAATATAATAAAGTAAAATAGTGCGTGCTGACAAGATAACAAAATCCATTGAAAAAATGATAGAATTCTTCTTGTGCTATGTATAGCACAGGAGTTAAGAACATGAGATACATACTTTCTTTCATGTGTTGAGTGATACTTGTGCTGTGTGTCGCACATTTAGATGATTAGTTGTTAAGCATGCAAATTGCAAAGCTAGTCGATAAGTCAGAAAATGTCACTACAGTTATATGCTTAAATGTAGCCAGCTCACCTACCTGCCTGCCAGGTCAGCTTGGTTGATTGTTAACAAATAGCTAAAGTTTAATAGTCAAGTGTTAACCTGACTACTGACTACTAGAAGCTTCTTCGTTTAAAAAGTATGTGAAAAAAGCTGCAGGTACTATTGAAAATATTTTGCTTTTCATCTAATTGAAAGTGTGATTGTTCTCTTTATTTTCCTCTGCGATTATAAAATTGTCATGGTGTTAGAGCTTAGCATGTACATCAATGGTGACGGAATTTTGCAGTGATCAACTTGCTGTGGGTACAACACCCAATGCAAGTTCTTCATTGATAAGAACAACAATGGATCTCAGTAAGCATATCACTTTTTCGTTTTCTACTACGATTTTTATATTAAAAATTTAAAATCATCTCATATAGAAATTTCAAGTTCTATCATTACAGTGTGGTCACAAATTAGATAAATTTGTGCTCAAAGAAGAGCCTTTGATCATGGAGGAGATCGGTGCCCTAGGTTGTGAAGTTATGATGAAATTCTTAAAGGGTTTATGTCTTACGCCCTCGTGCATACTGGATAATATATGCTGGTGGTTTTGTTTGCCTTTAGGTAACGACGTCTTTCACCGGAATGACTTATACTTTCTTCTTCCTCAAGTATTCCCATCGGGCACTTTTACGGTGCCACAACATTTGTGTTGTCTGTCAATTCCCTAACTATTCAAGTGAGGATCATGTTGTCACTGTAGTTGTTCGATTTGCTCAGCTAGATGGTTGACCATTATGCTTAGTTAGTTCAAATCGACGTCTAGTAAGGTGTTGGGTCCAATATGGGCATGCATGAACACATGAGTAGCATTCCTTTCGTTGGAATGCTCTAAAAAAGGACGATCACCAAGGATTATGTCAGAGTTTGCAATTATCGATTGCCTATTATTAGTCATTTATGCTTAAACAATCCTTTTAAAGCTTGAATGGTTAAAGAAAGAAGGAAATCAAAGGTAATTGCACAAAGCTCTTAACTCGTGGCTCTACTGTGGGTGCCAAACTATTCAAGTGAAAAATAGCTAATTAAGAATTGATGGCCCAAGTTTACCTAAAAGATTGTAACGAATCAGGGATCTAAGATTTCAAAAGTCTAGTCTGACCAAACTCGAAGATTCGAAGACAAAGTGCTTTGGGTCTCAGCTTGATTTTCTTCATTGGGAAGAAAAGAAACAATATATCCCTGTGTAAGTGAGAGTTTTTGTACTGCTCATCTCTACCCTGCCCCAATTTCAAAAGGGTGACCTCTTGTATTTATTGGGGAATCATCTCTAGCCACATCGATCCACTTGAATGCATTAAATGCTTGGTTAGGCCATTAATTGTTTGTAGAATACTTGTTTGAAACGCGCGAAGAATAATAAATGAGGTAGCATGCATACAAGTAAAAGGGCCATGCACGAGCCAAGGCGATTACACGAGCTTTTATGAGTGGGCTTGTTGACGTGGCTTCTATTCGCGCACAAGTATATTAGAAGGACCTTCCTCATTTTACTCGATCGGAACCAATAGGAGCTACAGTAAGACGGCTGATGTGTCTTTCGACTTTTGGGCCAGCTCAATGGGCTTGTTGGTCGATTTACATTTTAACCTACCCTTCTAGCTTATTTGCTTGTTGGGCCAGTGACTAGATTCCAATTTGGATTTTTACCCGTACAATTGTATCCCATAATTTCAAAATTATCCAAGCCTTAAAATGAAGAGATTTTCTTCAAAATCCATTTGATCAACTAACAATAAGTGAATCCAAATGAAGAAAGGAAGAATATTTGAAATTATTTCATTTGGTTATCTATTGAATGATAAAAACAAGTGGAAAATGGTAGATAAAACAGAGGTTTTCTAATCCATACAAGAATATATATTATAACAAAATATTAGAAATAAGCACAAAATAAAAATATAAAGGTAATTGTTCATTTTTATTTTAAATCTAGAACATTTTTAGTGATTCCTACAAATGTTTCTCCGGAATCTCGCCGACATTGACTTGATAACATTTCTCATATAACTCAATCTTACGGATATAGAAAAGGTGAAAGAATCAATTTGTTTGACAAGTAGAAAATACATTTTGCTTGGTTGGCAAACATACAGAAATTTTGGCTTCAACAAAGAAACAAAAAACTAAACAATAAAACATTGAGAATTCTCCAATGTTTCATTAAATTTTGCTCAAGATATACAACTAAATCAGTCATACAGTAATTTTTATAAAATAATCAATTCCGAAAAGAACCACATATGCAAGGCATGTTAACCTGCATACGAGCTGTAAAGCTTTGGGCAACAAATGAATTTAACAGCTGAGCTTCATTTTTGGTTTGGCTTGTCCAATAGTTTGGAGTGATAATACTGGTGCAACTGCATTAGCTGCAAATCCAGTAATGCATGCCAGGATGAAGCATATAGAAATCGATCTGCATTTTGTTCAAAACAAGGTTATACAAAAATCTCTTAAAATCAGATACAAACCAACACATGAACAAGCTGATGTGCTTACTAAACCTTTAGGAACAGCAAGATTTATCTACTTACGAAATAAATTGCATATTGAAGAATTCATGTCTGAAACAATAACAAAGTGATTAGTAGCTGGAACAAGGTTCAAGATGGTTTCTTCTGAGGGGGCATATTAAAGCTATTCACAGTATAGCCTACGCTTTTATTGAGTCTATTCACAGTATAGCCTAGGCTTTTATTTCTGTTTCTTCACGTGAGCTGTTATTAAAGTTGGGTGTTTTAGTTTTATGCTTAACCTCTTTCTGTTAAGTATAATAGCTGTCATTTTCTCATTGGCTTTATTATAGTTGATGTTGTATATAAGCTTGCTTTTGAGCTTTTCTCTGTAATTAGTTTTCATTAATAAAGTGTTTTTCTGAATATTAGCAAAGTTTTGTTTCTCTGCTTTTTCTCTCAATACTGTTCATCTTTGTTTACGTTTTCTCAACAGACTTTAGATCTAGTTTCATCTAGGGGTGGACGCGGTCTGGTTTGGTCTGGTTTTTTATAAAAATTCAGACCAAACCATAAATGGCGGTTTAGCTTAACAACAAACCAAACCAAACCATTATGACCATTCAAACCAAACCAAACCAAACCATTCATAAACGGTTTGGTCCGGTTTGGTTTAACGGTTTAGACTGCGACATTTAATTTTACATTCCAAAATAACTACAAGACTAAAATTTAATTTTGTAGTTCAAAATTTAAACTAATTTTAATACTACAATATTAAATTCAAATTAAAAATATTACAATTCAAAATCTAAATTAAAACAAAGTATTACAATCCAAACTAAAAATTAAAAATATATATTAGTTATATATATTATTAATAATAAAAAATATTATAAATGTATATAATATTAAGTGCGGTTTGCGGTTTGGTCTGGTCCAAAAATTATCCAAACCGCAAACCAAACCATTAATAACGGTTTTTTAACATAGTAAACCAAACCAAACCATTTTCTTCTACAAACCAAACCAAACCGAACCAAAAGCAACGGTTTGGTTCGGTTTGAACGGTTTGGTTCGGTTTTGCCCACCCCTAGTTTCATCTATCTTCTTGTCTGGGGAAAACGACAGGTTAAAGTATATTGAAGAAATTTTTTGTTGCACCGTCGGCTTTTAAACACAACAACTTTGGCCTCCAAAGCCCTCGTTTGCGCACCGACCAACTCAATCCAAAGTCATTGGATTTAGTCTGTGCCTTTTCCATAGCAAGCTTTCCTTCCAACTCATTCTTTTACATTGTGAGACTGCCTTATGTAAATGGAAGATGGAAGAAACCGGCCGGTTAGAGTGGAAAAGTTACAGGCATGACAAAGTGAAAAAAGAGTAAAACTTCATTTTCTTCTTTCTTGATGCCAAAAAGCTCATACGAGGGTGCCCGACCACTCCACTACATTGTTTCATATTCTCGTCATACATCATATCCAAAAAAGTATTTCATTTTCAGTTTCGTCGAGTGGGCAACAATGCTATTGATCTTTCATATTTTTAAAGTTATTTGAAAAGATTAAATAAGGGTTGAGGGGAAATTATGGAAAATGAAGGAAGTAGAGGCTGTTTTTATTTTTTGCTAGAAAAAAAGGAGGGAAAGAGGTTGTAATAAAGGTAAAGAAGGTAAAAAAGAGCGAACATAGAATGTAGCTAGACAAAGCAAGATACTTCATAATTTTTTAAAGTGAAATGAATAGTGCATATTTAGATATACAACTCGGGATCAGCGATTGTAATCAAATAATGTTTCAGGAAGTGTCAAATGCTGTTTCAAATTTTATTTACAATGTATTACACGGGTAAACTACCAAATTGTCACAATGAATTAAAATTTTGGATAAAATTACAACTAGTTGAAAACGTATTATATTGGATATATAAATATATTATGCGTATGATATTATAAGTAATAAATGATATAATATATATTGACCTGACCATTTTATGTCTGACCTATTTGTAACCATTTTAAAAAGAACATGGTATTAGGCAAAATTGCATGCAATATATTTTGTAGCATCAACATGAGTAGATGGTACGAAGGAGTTTACCAAAAAATAAGCTTCAATGGAATTCTTATGTTAATTAATCAAGCGCAATAATTTTATAAAAGATGATCAAAGTTTCAAATTGGCACAGAATGAATAGACATTTGTGGACCCAAGGCGTAAAGGATAAAACTCAGTTGTTCAGATTGCTAATAGAGATAATTTTGCTAAATAGTAAATTCATAAATTTGTCACAATTTTCAGCCTAAAATCCCTAAAATAATTGCGAGTTGGTAGAAAAGTGTATAATGAATTATTATAGGTAGGTAGATAATCGTACGTGCCAATTGTTAGACTGATGTGCATCCCGGTCATCAATAGTACCATGCTCAGTAGGTGTTCTTTCAGCGTCAAAATGAAATGATGATCAATGTTTCAAGCTGTCACATGAGTTTAATTTCTTCACTCTGTGATGGTTTTTGGGGAAAAATCTCAAGCGAATCCCTTTTGAGTGAATGTGAATTTTTTTGAGACCCCAAAATTGGTTTAGAAAAAAAAAAAAAAAAAAGAAAGAAGAAGAAGAAGAAGAAGAAGAAGGTACAACCGGTTGCAAAAGGGCGATTGAGTTCAGGGAAACCCATGAGAAGTCTCCACCATGAAATCCCTGTTGAAATACAACCGTTAATCAATAATTCCGGTCAAAATTTAAAAAAAAAAAAAAGACAAAACAAAAATTTGTTCATTTATAAATTTACCCCTACTTTATTATAAATACGCGATTATACCCTCTAAATATTTCCCTAATATCTGCCCTAGTTTCAAAATCTAAAATTTCAGAAACCAAAAGTCCCGATCTTTTCCTCCCTCCGCCCCTCCCCGTTCTTCTTCCTCCCTCCATATCCGTGATGTTCTTCTCCGCTTCCAAAAGGTAACGTCGTCGTTTCTCCTCCCCGTCTAAGCACGTCTTTGCTCCTAAAGGTCTTCGTTCCTCTGCCAGTCTCGAACAAATCGCAAGGTCGCTCCTAAAGTCCTGTTTCGCTGAGGTAATTTATCCTCCCTCTGCCCCTCTCCGTTCTTCTTCCTCCCTCTGCATCTGTAATTTTTGGTTTTTTTTTTTTTTTTGCAGCGATTCCTTCAAAATCGAAAACCCACAGAGTTTTTGAGATTTTCAATACCCGAAAGTCTTCGGTGAATAGGTAGAAAGTAACAAATACGTGATCCAAACACAAACACAGTCATATTGGATATTTGGGGGTTAGGGTTTGCGATTGAACAAGAAGCAAGAGGAAAAATGATGGAAGTGGTTCTAAACGATCGGCTGGGGAAGAAGGTACGGGTGAAGTGAACGAGGACAACACCATAGGCAACCATGAAGAAGCTCATGGCGGCTCAGACAGGCACCAGAGCCGACAAGATCCGCATCCAGAAGTGGTACAGCATCTACAAAGATCATATCACTCTCAAAGACTACGAAATCCACGACGACATGGGCCTCGAGCTCTACTACAACTAATTTTCCCACCAGTATGTTTTCCTCATTCTTTTATCTCTGTTTCGGGAATTTTTATTTCGTTTTTCATATTATGCTGAAATTTAATCAATTTGGGTGTTGTTGCTCTCGGTTTCTCGAAGCGAGAAATTTTGTTTTTGGTTTTCCCGTAGTTGCTTTTTTGTTTTGGGGATTAATAGTTATGTTAATTTTGGAATTTTGGGAATTTTGGGAATTTGAACTGATGGGGGATTTTCTTGTGTCTCTGTTTTATTACCATGTTGAACTCACGGGTGAAGTTTCAATGTTTATTTCTGCAACACTGGGTATCTGAAATTTCATGTTGTTGCTTGATGATATAAAAATTGGAGTGCAAATGTTTCATGCTTGTTCATGGTAAAAACTGTGTTTAAATAATGCTTTTTAATAAGGTGAAAATTTATTTTCGGTTGATAGTTCCAATTCGACTGGATTGCCTTTTCTTCGTTTGTTTAAGGTGTATATCGTACTTGGTTATTAGCCTAATGATCTATTAGTAAACAACTAGAGTAAGAGTGTATTGATGTCTAGCATCCTCTTTATCTTGAATTTGACTTGAAATCCATAGCATTTCCAAATGATTCAGTGTTTTCTAAAACTTCATATCCATCAAGTATTAAAGGCAAGTGAGAGGTTACATTTTCTCTTGCTTCTGTGCAGTGTGTACAATACGTAATTTTGTGGGATGTGCATGGTAATGTAGCATTTCTTGCCAAGATTGTTTAAATTTTTTGCATGATTAGTGACTGACATTGTGAGCCCTGGGTATGAGCTTGTTGTTTCCCAGGAAGGAATGCCAATAGTGAAAGAACCTGGTAACAGAGGTGATTTGAGGATCAGATTCGAAGTAAAATTCCCTACAAGATTGATGCCGGAGCAACGAGCAGGATTAAAAAGAGCTTTGGGAGGTTGAAGATTGATTACTTGTTATTGTTTAACATGGAAATCAGTCAGCAACTTGAACATCATTGAAAGCCTGAAACACAAAGCTTGATTTTTTTTTAAATCACAGGCTGAGGTGTCTATGGCACAGAGAAAAATGTCGGCATATTGGAATTGTCCATATTTTGTGCCCCCCAAAATGTCAACTGTCTATTTGTTCGGTTGTTAATTCTTTTGTATTTTTCTTCTGTCTTTGTTGTTTGTTTTCCCTTATTGATTAATTTAATTTGTAACATTGGCAATATTATTGCATGTGCTTGGTTTAGCCTTGCTGGATGATGAATTCTTCTTCTGTTAAGAATTTGTTTTTGCATGAAACAGCTTTTTTGTGCATTGCCTGCATGCTAAAGCAAAGAATACCATATATATATATATATACACACACACACACACACACACACACACACATATATATATATATATATAATCTAGTTGTGCGTGTTTATTCTGTTAATGGTTTTGAGAGAAATTGCAACAACAAAAAATGATCAGTGGTGCAAGCTTTTGCTTAATTTAGGGTGCAAAATCCAGAAAAAATAATACCGGAATGCTTAAAATGGGGTGCAAAAGGCCAGAGAAAATAATTCAGAATGCAAAGTGTAAAAGGCTGATATAATTTGAAGAGTAACGGTGCCAATATCCGTTTGGCATTTGTATTATTTTGAAATGGGTACTTATTAGAGTTGCCATGGTCATTTTAAAACGCTTCCACACTCTTAAATCCCGATTCAGTATCAGATCAACAAGCACTAGACTTAATTAAAACCATTCTTTCACACTCGTTTTTAACCAAAAAAAAATAATAATAAACTTTATAAAGAATTGAGTAAAAAATGAATTTCTTGAAAGAAAAAAAAAAAATGAAAGGTGATATTCAAATAACAATAATCTCATTTTTTTGTTTGCTGTGGGTCAAAATCATATATTTTTACTTCAGCAAAACTATAAATAAATTTTGGCAAAAATATTATGTATTATCAGTCCCAAATGTCCTGTTTTTTAGCATTGAAATGAACATTACATTACCGTGTGTTAAGGAATGACATTTAAAAAAAAAAAAACCACAACCAAAACTGGACCAGGCGCCTGCCATGGCGCTTGACTTAGGGCCTGGAGGCTTTTGCCCCCATGGGCCAAAACAGGGCGAAAAAAATAAAAATAAAAATTGTTCATTTGCTTATTTTGCTACAAAGAATGCGGGCCTATAAAGTTGCTTTACATTTGCTTACATTGGAGGATTAGTTTTTACCTTATTAATTGTTCAATACTTAAATATCCCATCTAAAGTTCATATTTGGTTAAATATAATTATTTTTAAAATGATAATTAAATTGTTGTCATAATGAGTGGAACACCACCATTGACTACTTCATTTCCTATCCAATTGGTATATGGGTAAACTAACATAGCATTGCTGGTAGTTGATATACCATTTGAAAATTTGAATATGCAGTATAAAAAAAATTACAACTCCGTTTTAAGTGTTTAATATAATTCAAGAATTTCAATAAATTTAACCACTATACTAAAAAATTTCAATAAAGTATAGTGTCAACGGAGTATCCATAAATAAATGTAGATGCATTTCTAAATTATAATTATTACATATTTTCCTTAAATTTTTTAAACTTTTGTCCCACTGTATATATTAATAGACTTTCGTTTTTGGCAAAGAAAACTTATGCAAAAAAAATTATTTATACTTCTATGATATATAAAACATCAATATATTGATTTCAAATTTTGACAATCTAAACCAACTATGTTACATGTACTAAAATTGAACCATAATTTACTTAGCAAATAACACATGTTATAATATAGCATATTCGTATGACCTATATATAAATAATTGAATCTTACATGATAAGTGAATCAAAATAAATAACTAATTAAATAATGACACATTATTTGCCACATCGTTTAGTATATTAAATTAATCAATATTTAAAATAAATGATTTACCATTTAGAGTTATAATTAACGGCAATTACAATTTTTTTTTTTACATTAAGTTCAAAATTATATAATTTAAACAAATTATTATTTTTAATTTAATCAAGGATTATTAACCGTACTATAATTACTATTCAACTAATTTAGTATTTATAACTTATTACCAATCAAAATTTTAAAATAAATATATAATGTTATAATTATTAATATTTTATATTAACTCTACTAATATTTTTCATAGTTACTAATCTTTTTACATTTTATGTAATATATGTCCAAAATACGTAACTTTGTTCTACATCATGTAATTGTTTTTCTATATGATGTAATTTTTCCATACGGTGTAACTTGTTTACAAAATACATAACTTTATTCCAAATCATGTAATATTGGTACATATTCCATAATTTTTCCATACGGTGTAACTTTTGTCCAAAATACGTAACTTTGTTCCATATCATGTAATTTATTTCCATACCATGCAATTTTTTCATACGGTGTAGTTTTTTTCCAAAATACGTAACTTTGTTCCATATTATGTAATTGTTTTCCATATTATGTAACTTTAAAATGTACACGTAGCATCTTCCTGTCCATGCAATGTTTTTCCGCCCGAATATCATTTTCTCCAATTTTTCCCCTTTTGCAACCGGTTGTGCCTGTTTTTTTTTTCTTTCAAAATTGATTTTGCCACATGTCATTCAATGAAGAGGGTCTCCCAAGAGTTTCACTTAAAAGGGTTGCACTTGAGTTTTTCCCTGTAAAAGGAGAAAAAATGGAGAGAAAATGTGATTTTGGCTGAAAAAAATTGTATGGCTAGGAAGATGCCACGTGTCCACTTTAAAATTACATTTTATGGAACAAAATTACTAAGTATGGAAGAAAGTTACTTATTTTGGAAAAAAATAACACCGTATGACAAATTACCAAATATTGACCAATATTACTTGATATGGAACAAAGTTACGTAATTTCGACAAATATTATACCGTATGAAAAAATTTCCGAATATGGACTCATATTACTTAATATGAGACAAAGTTACATAATTTGAACAAATATTACATCATATGACAAAATTACAAAATATGGACCAATAGTACATGATATGGAACAGAGTTACGTATTTTGGACAAATATTACAACGTATGACAAAATTACGGAATATGTACCAATATTACATGATATGGAATAGAGTTACTTTTTTTGTACAAATATTACACCATATGAAACAATTACCGATTATGGTTCAATATTACTTTATATGGAACAGAGTTACATATTTTGGACAAATATTACACCGTATGAAAAAATTACCGAATATGGACCCATATTACTTGATATGGAACAAAGTTACGTATTTTGGACAAAAGTTACACCGTATAATAAAATTACTGAATATGAATCGATATTACATGATATGGAACACAGTTACGTAATTTGGACAAAAATTACATCGTATGATAAAATTATTAAATATGGACCCATATTACTTGATACGGAACAAATTTACATAATTTGGACATATATTACACTGTATAACAAAATTACAGAATATCGACCAATATTACATGATATGGAACAGAGTTACATAATATGGACAAATATTACACCGTATAACAAAATTACAGAATATCGACCAATATTACATGATATGGAACAGAGTTACGTATTTTTGACAAATATATTACACCGTATGAAAAAATTACTGAATATGGACCAATATTACATGATATGGAACAGAGTTGCGCATTTTTGACAAATATTACACTGTATGAAACAATTACTGATTATGGTTCAATATTACTCTATATGAAATAGAGTTACGTATTTTGGATAAATAAAAAATTACTGAATATGGAACCATATTACTTGATATGGAACATAGTTACGTATTTTGGACAAAAATTACACCGTATGACAAAATTACCGAATATGGACCGATATTACATGATATGGAGCATAAT
Organism: Ochetophila trinervis; assembly: GCA_003254975.1. NCBI lineage: Eukaryota > Viridiplantae > Streptophyta > Magnoliopsida > Rosales > Rhamnaceae > Ochetophila > Ochetophila trinervis. The sequence goes on along the minus strand of QANX01001944.1, from coordinate 594,067 downwards.
TATGTAATTTGGACCAATATTACACTGTATGAAAAAATTACCGAATATGGACCAATATTACTTGATATGGAACAAAGTTACGTAATTTGGACAAATATTATACCGTATGAAACAATTACCGATTATGGTTCAATATTACATGGTATGGAATAAAGTTACTTTTTTTGTACAAATATTACATTGCATGAAAAAATTACCGAATATGGACCCATATTACTTGATATGGAATAGAGTTAGGTATTTTGGACAAATATTACACTGTATGACAAAATTACGGAATATGGACCAATATTATATGATATAGAATAAAGTTGCGTATTTTTGACAAATATTACACCGTATGAAACAATTACTGATTATGGTTCAATATTACTCTATATGGAATAGAGTTACGTATTTTGGACAAATATTACATCGTATGAAAAAATTACTGAATATGGACCCATATTACTTGATATGGAACATAGTTACATAATTTGGACAGATATTACACCGTATGACCAAATTACAAAATATAGACCAATATTATATGATATGGAACAGAGTTATATATTTTGGACAAATATTACACCGTATGATAAAATTACGGAATATGGATCGATATTACTTGATATGGAACACAGTTACGTATTTTGGACAAATAGTACACCGTATGAAACAATTACCGATTATTGATCAATATTACTTTATATGGAACAAAGTTACATATTTTAGACAAATATTACACTGTATAAACAAATTACTGAATAAAGACCAATATTACTTAAGATGGAATAAAGTTACGTATTTTGGACAAATATTACACCGTATGAAACAATTACTGAATATGGACCAATATTACTTGATATGGAACAAAGTTACGTATTTTGGACAAATATTACACCGAAATGACTAAATTACAGAATATGGACCAATATTACATGATATGGAACAGAGTTACGTATTTTGGACAAATATTACATCGTATGAAACAATTACCGATTATGGTTCAATATTACTTTATATGGAATAGAGTTACGTATTTTGGACAGATATTGCCTAAAATGGAAAAATATTACTAACTATGCTTATTACACCGTAAGACAAAACTACCAAATATGGACCAATAACATATTCAAAAGAAGTCAATTTTTAAAGCTTTCCAATGTATTAAATGTAGAGTTACTTATAAATGTTTTAAATTATAATATTTTATATTTATTTAAAAAAATTGACCAATAATAAGTCATAAATATTAAATTAGTTGATTAGTAAAAACAGTATGATTAATTATCATTGATAAAATTTAAAAAAAAAAATTGTTTAAATTATATAATTATGAACTTAATGTCAACAAAAATTGTAATTGTACTTAATTATAACTCTAAATTGTAAATCAATAATATTAAATATTATTAAATTAATCTACCAAATGATGTGGTAGATAATGTATCAATATTTAATTGATTAATTATTTTGATACACTTATTTATGTAAGATTCATTTATTTATATTTAGGTTATACGAATGTGCTATATTTTAACATGTGTTATTTGCTAAATAAATTAGGGTTCAATTTTAGTATGTGTAGCAGTACACATTATAAAATATCAAAATTTGAAATCAATATATTGATGTTTAATATATCGTAGAAGTATAATTTTATATTTGCATAAGTTTTCTTTGCAAAAAATGAAAATCTATTAAACTATACAGTGTTATTATAGTTTAAAAAATTTAATGCAAATATGTATTTATTAAAAGCTAGAATTGCATCTACATTTATTTTTAGATACTCTGTTAGCACTATACTTTATTGAAATTATTTAGTATAGTGCTTATATTTATTAAAATTCTTGAGTGATACTCAACATTTAAATGCAAATGTAAATTTTTTTTTACTGCATATTCGATTTCTCAAATGGTATCAATTCTAAATTTTTTTTTTATACTACCAGCAATGTTAGTTTACCCATATACCAATTTGATAGGAAATTAAGTAATCAAGGGTGACATTTCACTCATTCTAACAACATTTTAATTATCATTGTTACAATATATATGTTTAACCAAATATTCACTATAGATGGGATAAATAAGTATTGAACAATTGATAAGCTAAAAACTATTTAGAAAGTAAGAAAATGTAAAGAAAATCTATAGGCCAGCATTCTTTGTAGCAAAATAATTATACAATTTTCATTTTTCTAAACAATTAAGCATCCAAATGCTAATTGTAAAACAATTTATGTCGGTGAGCCTATCACTTCATTTGGTCTCTCACAGTATTAGGGTTATAGCAAGGCTGGTTCACCTGAATCTCACTTTGCTCTCAACGTACATTTAAGGTAACAAAAGTATAAAAGAAGGGTAAGGAAAACGCCCATGTGAAGGCCCCCAATGTATGGAGGAGACCGTGTAATAGGATCCACTGCTGCCCAAATCCGCTGCAGATGCTCGGCTTGTTGCTCCAATTGAGTCTCCATCAAAGCTTGCTGCTCAACCATTGTACTCTGACTCACAACCAGACTAGCACACATGGCCTCATGCACTGAAAGGACTCCTTGACAGAGAATGTCTTAGAAGAAGGGCCCTCAAGCAGTGGGAAAGAGTCATTCAGACCCTTTGCTGTAGCAGAGATCTCCACAGAATCCTCACCAATCCCATGGAAGCGACTGCTCGATTTCATCCATCGGCCTTGCACCTTAACAAACCCGTGACGACTGAGAGTAGCCTCTATAATCACATCAGCAGTCCAAGTCATGAGCACATCCTCGCCAGATAAATCTACTTGAAAATGATCAAAAACCTTCGTCAACAAAAGTGGATAAGGCAAATACTTGTCTGGCTGGTGAACTCTCACAGTTTGCCGCATCTGTGGGAGAATGATGAAAGCTAAAGTTACTCCATGAACACCTTGCAACCCATTCAGCATCTTATCCAAGAAATAGTCTCATTCAAAATGCTTGCTCCCGGAATAACATTGGCACTATACAAATGAACTAATTCCCGCTAACGAATTCTCAAATTTGCAGTGTCATTAACCGTATCATGGAATGAAGTACCATGTTTGGGAGCGCATGGCGTCGGTGTGTAAGATAAACCAGTGGTAGCTTCCTGTAGCGCGAACTGGGGATCAACTTTAACATGATCCTTAACCATTACAAAATCGAGACCCTCATCACTGACCCTCTAAATTGAAGCAAGAAGTGGCTGAGTCAGATAAATCCGTCGACCCTTTACATAAGAAGTTCTCGTTTCACCACCAAGGTTGTCTTTGCCTTCTATGTTGGCATAAAACTCCAATACTAACTGAGGATAGTAAGCCTTTGGTAATTGAAGTACACTGCCCCACCCTACTGAATCAAAAGCATCGGTCAAATTGAGAAGAAAATCAACTGCGACACTAATGGATTTTTCAACAACAAGGGAATTACTTTTCCTTTGTTCACACCACTTAGTATTAGCGTGAGAAGCGAAACGTGATGCTTCGGATTCAATAACAGGCATTTCAGTCTCATTCGCTCGCTGTCGAGACCCCCTTAGATGAAGATGGGGCAGAGGGCTGAGATTTAGGTCTAGATGATGCACACATACGGGTTGTACATGCATTGGTATTGGACTTATGAGCATCACCACGAGGTTTTCCAGTTGGTCCCATGACTCCCAACAACCAATATCGCCCACACTCAATCCCCTTGGGTAGTACAATTACTAATACCAGAGTACTCACCCACTGCACACTACAAAATAAAGACTGCCGATTGATATTCCAACAGTTTTAAATCTACATACCAACTTTACTCGAGGAAAAAATATACCTACATTAAATTGCTTGTGAGCAAAGTCAATATCTTCCTTCTGACATTGTATCTCGAACACTGCAGTCAAACAGAACATTTTAAATCACACCAATCCTCAGTTATTCACAAAAACCATACTTAAGCATTCGGGGGCATAATCAAGACTTTTTATTGTAAAAGACTTCCATAAACATGGACTTTAGAAGTATCTGAACTCAAGAAAACCCAAGCTTCACAGAATTTTGATGCAATGCAAATGCTTTAGACATCCCATGACCCCAATTTTCTTTTTTCTTTTTTTTTCTTTAGGACTGTTAGTTCTTTAGAAGGAAAATAAGCAATGTCAACATTCAAGAAACTAGACTCAACCACAATCATCCACAATTAGGGTGTCAATAACTCGAGAATATTGGGAAATCCAAATAATTTTATAAAACAATGAAGACATAGTAACCGAACACGTTTTAGGTTTTGGGAAAGTATGGAAATGCTATAATTCAAGGTGGTAGTGCATACAAATGAAATTTTCTAGAATCGTTATTTGTCACAATTTTTTTTTAAATTCTATTTTTATACTTTTTTTGTTCATCTACTTGGTGAAATTAATAAAAAAAAGATGAAATAGGGTGTCAATTGTTTTTTATATTGGGAAATCCAAATATGTACATATGTTTTGACTGAGGTTCTAGGATGAAAAAATATACATCCCTGGAAATAACCCAATTATAATCAATTGCATACTTTTTAGAAAGAATAAAATTTCATACATTTAATAATGTTACTTGTCTTAATTGTTTTAAAGTTGGTTGTAGTTAGAAGTTCAAAAATATATGATTCTGCATTTAGTATTTAAAACTAACATTACATTTTCATTTTCAACAATAATTGGGAAAAAAAGAAGACCAATAATGCATATGAAGCTTTTGTAAATGAAATGAGTTATGTATTTTGATCCAAAGTAAATGAAGTGAGTTATGTGTTAGACCAAGATGAAGTAAACAATACTAACATGAGGTGCAGCTTGGAAAGCTGAAGATGAAAATATACCCGAAGATGAAAAAAACATGAGATGCAGCTAATAACGCGTCTGTATCTTTTGGTCTTTGGCAAGATAGAGGCACGACCAACACCATTGTAGTCTTTGCCTTTATCTGCGACATAAAATTTTAAAAAACTAAATTACTTGAAATATGAAATACAAGTAGCCCAATATCCACATGTACCCCAAATTGTGCACAATTGAAAAAGAAACCATATATACAGAACGAAATATGGAACCCTAAACTGCATTTTTGTTTATAGATCAATCAGTGAAATTACCTAAAAAAATTGTACTCGTTCTTGAAAAACAAGAAGGGGCTGAGTAGGCTGCTTGATGATATTGGCTGGCCTTGGTCACTTTGCGGATGGACGATAGTGGCGATCACAATTCTGGCATCTCTGAACTTTGTTTAAAGGTATTTGGGTGGGGCGACTGGGGGAGGGAGGATGCTTGATATGAAGTAGAATTTAGAGGGAGGTTTGGGTGGGCTGAAATTGTTAATGGGTGGTTTGGGTGGGTAAACGGGTTTAGGTAGTAATTGTCATGTTTTTTTTTTATTCTCAATTTTTTGCTACGCATGGGGGNGGGGGGGGGGAAAGGCCCTCAGGCAGTAAGCCAGGCGCCTGGTCCGCGCCAAATTTTTTATTTTTTTTTGTTTCGGCCCATCAGGGGCAGAGGCCCCCAGGCCGTAAGCCAGACGCCTAGTCATAATCTTCTCATTTCCACTTATTTTTGTGTATTTCAATGAGAAATATCAATAGTAAAGTAAAATGAACGACTTCATTTAAAAAAAAATCTTGTTCCAAAACACACCATAATGTAATGTTCATTTTAGTACTAAGTAACAGTACGTTTGGGACTGATAATACATCACATTTTTGTATTTACAAAGGTCATCCATTGATGCACATTATACCAATTACCATTGCTACAATTGTGCAACAAATACCAAAAATCTTCCATATATACAATGTTTCGTGGGGCAACTCAAAATCATCATGGCATACTTCATAAGTCACGTTATCTTTTGTCGAATTGCATTGTTGCACGTATCTATCGTACCCCCTCTTAGCTTCTTCCAATGACGAATAAGACTTATACATGTTTCCCTTCCATCCATTAACTTGTTGATGACACTGAGGCCATGAGTGAAATATTCCTTGTTTATGGCCTCTAAAAACAACGTACACTCTTTTACCAACCATATTCACTGCCATAGCAATTAATGTTGTTATATAAATCATTTGGTCTTTATTATAGACTTTATTTTTAAAATGCAGGAGATTGAACGAGCTGAAATTGCTATAAAACCAAAAAGTAAATTGAACATCTTTGCACGACATGGATGTTGTGAAGGCATTCACAAGTCTTATGGTTGGCGAATATAGTTCGTCAGATTTCAAACACCGATGGAAGCGTATGGTGGACCAGTTCGGCCTTCATAGTAATGCGTGGATGTAAACAATGCATGAAACAAGAGAACTTTGGGCAGAAACATTCATGAAAAGATATTTTTTGCCGGCATGCGTAGCACACAACTATGCGAGAGCATCAATGCGTTTATCAACAAATACAGCAAGGGTTGTCATAAGCTATATAGCTCATAATTGTTATTGATAGGGTTGTTTCAAGAATGCGGAATAAAGAGGTCACAGATGATGTTGCTACCAAATACAGCTCTCCAGTCTTAAGTACGTATATCCAATCTATTGAAAAGCACGACTCTGAAGTGTACACCCACAAAAATTTTAATATGGTCAGGGTACAGTTGATGGAGCATGGGGGACTTAACATGATTGACTATATGAAATACGAAGATAAGCGTATATACACAGTCACAAAGTTCATGCATCCTGAAGTGAGCTGGTTGGTTGCGTACGATTACAACCATGACCACATAAAATGCTCATGCAACCTTTTTGATGGCACTGGAATTCCTTGCAGTCACACATTCTTTGTGATAAAACAAGAGAATCTCCGAACCATTCTAGAGTCACTAATTCTGAAAAGGTGGAGAAAAGATGCAAAGATCGGGATCAATTGTAATGTTCAAGTGCATGACTCATCCGATGACATGGAATTGTCCATTAGGTATGGAGCATTGGTTGCCCATTGTAGCAAAGTTTGCTTCTATGGTTCAAAGACATAACAAGGTTATAGGGAGGCAACTGAAGACATAACGCGTCTGGCTAATCGTCTTCAAGAATTGGCATCGGTTCATGACCAAACAAAGTTGGATATGGGAGATAGGAAAGGTAAAAGACAAATTATACAGGATTCGGTGGTTGCCAAAACTAAAAAAGGCATTTCTGGGGAACCAATGAGTCAAAAGAAAGATGATGTGGTTTATGCGAGAAACTGGGCCACACGAAGAGAACACGTGCTCAACACTTTTCCTCACATAATAATTATGCTTTAGATGAAAGGGAGAGTTAGATTGCCCTTGAATCTTCCGATACAATAAAAATTTATGAACAGTAATGATTTCAATAACATTGCAAGTCAAGATAGTCAAACTATTGACCTTTGTCCCTCTAACATTGTCCCTTCCCAACATTATAAAAATGCCTCGCCTCATATGGCCAACATGCAATGACCATGGTGGTTTCCAGGTATACATTCAAAAAATTGAAGTCCAAATTTTTTTTTGAAGAAGGCACATATCGGTGCACAAGTGGTCTGGCGTGTACAAAATGTAAATATATAGAATTTGTACCATCTGTAGAATTATCTAATTACTTATCAGAGGACACAAAGAATAAAAAATTTCTTAATAGGTGAATCTTTTTTGTTTCAGGTATGCAGTAGTACCGCATAGGTAACCACCGAGAATGAAGTTGCCTGTCCATGTTCAAATTGTCAAGAAGTTCAGGAAAAATTGGAAAGTAAATTAACTAAAATTTTGTTGTTGGCGCTATTAGAGGAAAAAAAAATCTTCGCATGGCGCCTCAGTATCTATTTTTTTTGTGAATTTTGGTAGTTTATTTGAATTATGGATTGCTCAGATGTGCATATGAAGATTGCTTAAGCTGAAAATTGTTTTATTTTTCTTCATCCCGGCCATCAGGGTCAGAGCCCCTCAGGTAGTAAGCCAAGCGCCATGGTAGGAACTTGGTCCTCCCAGTATTTTTTTTTTGTTGTTTTTCGGCCATTAGGGGTAGAGGCCCCCAAACGGTAAGCCAGGCACCATGGGAGGCACTTGGTCTGCCCAGTAATTATTTTGTTGTTGTTTTTCAGCCATTAAGGGCAGAGGCCCCCAGGCCCTAAGCCAGGCTCCATGGCAAGTGCCTGGTCTGCCCAATTTTTTGTTTTTTGTTTTTTGTTTTTTGGCCATCAGGGTGTGAAGGCCCCTAAGCAGTCAGACAGGCGCATGGTCTGCCATGTACAACAAAATTTTTTGTTTTGTTTGGACAATGTTATTTTTCTTTTCGGCAATAAGGGGCAGACCTCCCCAAGCGGTAAGGCAGACTGCCTAAAAAAAACAACCAGTTTTGTTACTTGTTACCTTGTATTGAATACCGAAAACGAATTTCTAATTCGCATGTAATAATTAATTTCACTTCCACATCCAAAAAAAGAAAAAAGAAAAAAATTGTTCTCTTATCATTTTCACTTGTAATTAACAATCATTTTTAGTTGTTTGATTTTGGATGTAAAGGACAATGTTAATATGGAACTATTTTTCATATTTTGATTGAATTTATTCAATTTGTTGGTTGAAATGTTTGATGATAGATAGTTGACTGAAGCTTCTATAGATAATATATAGAGTTTAAAATTTTATTTACAAAATAATAAAATTAGGGCTATCACAATATTAAAATTTTGTAAATTAAAAGTAAAAACTCAACATTTTAATAATTATAAGGGAAGCAGAGATGATTGTGGCACACAAAAACCCAACACGGGACACATTAATTCCTTACACCCGTGCTAAAGCACTAACTATGAATAAATCACAATGGTTCGGAACCAGTGCTCATTACCGTCAAAACACTAATGTTTGAATTGTGGATTGCAGAGATGTGCATATCAATATTTTCCCATGAAAGTGCACAAGTATAGCCTAGAATTGTCATGATTGAAGTTGAGCTTTAAAAATTCAAAAGAAGTAAATTTTTAAAGCTTTCCATTAACATTTTGAACAACAACCTCTCTGGTCCTAAGATAAACAAAATTGATGCTTATTGTTTTTATAAGCCTTTGGTACTTGAGTTTTTAGGCCCTATTTGACACCTATGGGGCTGGTTTCATTGAAACTGTTTCGGTTTCAATTATCCTCACCTCTACACCGGTACTTTCTTATTTTTTGGATGCGGTGTATTGGCGGGGCCCCCTTACCCTGAGAAATGCGCTTGCACTATTTGGATAAGTTGGCCAATCTTCAAATTGTGGTTCTTATAAATGAGATCGAAACTGTCCCGCTCCGTTCATGCTGGGTGTCAAACTGCATATGATAAAGATTAGTCAAATTAAACATTATAACCAAAACCAATTTAAAGAGAATACAAACATGTCGATAGCTTACCAATGCTAACCCAAAATCAAATGACTCCATATACTTGACAATGTAAAGACCGCAATCGAACCCCATTCAATTGAGAGGAAACGTTGTCCGGTTTACGTATGGCCAATGATTGAAAAAAGGATATGCGTCGGTACAGGATAATATCTAGCGCCTTCAGCTAGGATAATATCTAGCGCCTTCAACTAAATAGCACACAAACCAAATCAACTCAAAAATGACAAAAACAGATGGTCGTTGCCAATTTCAACCACATGCCAGATTTATAAAGAGTATTTCATCGCTAGGGGAAAAACGAATAAGCAATATCACATATTATGACATTTCATTATTGAATAAATCACATACAACAACCAAAAGTAACAAACGAATTTTTCCAATTCGGTAATAGAGCAAAACACTGGCAAAAGTATAACTTACAATCAGAACAGCTACAGCCCCACGCTTGCGGTTGGTCATCGCACTTGGTAAAGAATTCCAGATCTCATACCATTTGTCTTTCTCGCACACAACCATTAGGAACCAATGGAAATTATCATCATTCATGGGGATGTAAATCTGCAAAATAAAAGGTCACAAAAAATCAAGAAAACACCAATGTAATGGGTAAAAATATGGACATTCAATAACATTTAATGTTTCCCATAAAGTGAATTAAAAACACAATTATATGTCAAGCACGATTGTGTGCATCTAAGTGGGTTTTTCACGAACCTTTTCACAAAATTCAAGCTTCCCAAAAAATTTGTCGACGAATGTCCAATGGTGTACAAATGTTTGAATTTCCTCACGATTACAGTTTTCAAATTGTACATTTTGCTCCACAAGTTGTAATACACAAAACTATCAAAAATCTAATTGTTCGTGAAACCTTTGGACAATCAAAAGCATCAGTGAAGATGTATTAAAAATTACATACCTGAAAAGCTGGGGTTACAAACCACCGATGGGTTTCTTTGGCATTGTGCTTGGCTCTTTCATGAAATGTTAAAGCTTCCACGGCTAGATCAATTATCTAAACAAAATTAAACCATACGATCTTCAGAAGTGTATTAACCAAAATTAGAGACAATGTTTTTCAGTTGTGGTAATGATATAAAGGCAAAAAAACATTCATACACTGGTTTTGAAACATTTTTGGGGTGCTAAACATAGGATATTAGCTCGGGTATACTATAGATACTCTTTTTGAACAAGGATCTTGCTGCAAAAACACAAATAAAACCCAAAAACAAGTAAGTGTAAGGATGGAATATCGGTGCTCAACTGAACCCCAAACATTAATGTTTTAATAACCCCGTTAGTCAGGAAATCACGAATAACACATACCTTTTGTCAAAATTTTTATCAAAACAGTACTCTAGCATATTTATTTGCGAGACTGGAAAATCATTGTGAACATTATACGGGTCAGCCTTGATAAGATGGCCCTCACTAGTGGCAAGCTAGACAACAAAAAAGCCTCACAGATTATGACATTTCATACACATACAACTCCACAAATACACTAAATTTAAAGAGGTCACAGAGAATTGACATACGTCACCGGGGGCGAGGCAAGAAGCCAGAGCACTCAAATGGCGGCCAAATTGGCCATGTTGGTCTCCAAATGACGAAGAATCATTTGGAACCAAATCAGCCGCCTTTGCATTCTTGTGGTCTTCAGAGTCAGTTGAGATGGCTTGTATGGTCCGAGGAGTAGAATTGTCAGGTAAGGGAGTCTGCTTGGGGAGAGGAGGGGGAGATCATGCCTTTAAATTAGAAGGACTTTAACCGTGGGATGCATGTGCTTTGCCTCTCTCTTCTCCTATCGGAATGTCCCAGACTAAGCATTCATTTAAAGCAGCAACAGACTTGGCTAAAACCGCTATATCTGACAGGACCCGCACTACCCAAGTCCTGCCGGCAGGACTTAATCACACTAATTAAGTCCCTAAGCAGTCAACAACCACATAAATAACAAATCCACATCCCAAACTCCTAAATGCCAGAAATTTTAACAGAAATTTCGGCAGAGTTTTGTCTGTATTTATAACATTCCCCAAATTATTTACATGTACCTGCACGTCCAGACAATATGTCACAACAATCCAGTAATTTCTCAGAAATACAACCATATACATAATCTCCATGACATATATTAAAATTTGATTACACAATATATCTCTAGCATATTACAGTTTGCTACTCAACTAACATATAAACTTGCACAATCTAACTATGCCATTACTACCTCTAACTCACTCCTCCTGCACTAACTAGCAATAGTAGCACGATTAATAATCTAAGAACTACCTGAAACATTATTAGGAATTTTTGGTGGGGTGAGTACTTGCATACTCAGTGAGTAGAAACTAAATAGGAAAATAATATTTTCTTTCATACATAACATATATATAAAAATTGGTTTATGCATGCAATCTCTTTTGAAAATGGTTCTTTTCCCAAATTTCAAAATATTCATATATATATATATATTTAACATAATCAATATATCTGTTTATATCAAAATGTTTTGAAATATTAAAACAGCACGCACAATCAATGCAACAAAATATATGAGGGACATTCAGTGAAAAGCCATATAACATATATATATGATCACATCATATATATACCGGGCGGGTAAGCTAATCATTAAATCCCCAATGAAAAGCCACAGACATATATGTGAACAAATCATCATATACCGAGCGGGTAATAACCATTTATGTGAAAACCCTCGTCCCTTCATATATTCACACACATGTATGCACTTCATAATCTCAGCTTGGCGGCATAACCCATCGCACAAGCATAAATATGGCGACATAAACCATCGCCCAATCACTTGGCGGCATAATCCATTGCCCAAGTATAAATAATCTCCCTACTTGGCGGCATATCACTTCACCCAAGTAGTCACCAAACATATCCAATGTCAAACCTCCCTACCCGGCGGCATAATCATCGCCCAGGTAGTCACCAACCTTGTTAAATCTTACTCGGCGGCATACTCATCACCCAAGTAGTCACCAACATACATATCATGCATTTATGAATTCACACAAAATAATCACATTCATAAATATTTACTTTAAATTCATAATTAAAGCATTCTTTTTAAACACATGTGTAAATATGTATGTATTTATTCCAAAAGAAATAACAAGGTAATATATATATATATCAATCTATATATATATATGTATACTTGTAAAACTTATTTAATCACAAAATATATTTTTTAGTCATAATAACTTTGAATATATTGCCAAACCATAAAATATATGTATATATTCATGCATTTACATATATATATATATATATATATGTGTGTGTGTGTTCCCACTCACAGAAATGCCGCATTGACGTCTATCCAAGGTTGGTTGCTCCTTGTCGTTCAACCGAAGTCGTTCATTCCTCTAGTAATACAATAAAATAATATTACCAAATATTTCATTACTCTAATGTAAAATAAAACCCCCTTTTTATTACCTATTTTCATACTTATGCAATTTTCCCCTAATAACATATGTAACATCCCGTTTTGAGAAAAATAGTAAAATTTTCAAGTTTGACCTTAAGTGGGTCAGGGTTGACTTTTTGTTTGGTTGTGTTTTGGCTTTGACTTTGGTACAGCTGCGTAGAGCTAGTCGATACGAGTCCGTAGACTAGTAGTACGCTTGATTTAGAGTTAAGACTGGAAAGTTATGGTCGTTTTAGTGTGAAGGGCTTTTGGTAATTTGGCACATGCTGGAATTAAAAGGGTTTGAAAAGACAAAAATGCCCTTACTTTCATCTTTAAAAATTTTGGAAATTTCCACGCACGCACACCCCGCCCAATGCCTTCTCCCACCTTCACCGCGCCCCTCCTTCCCATGCCCGCAGCCACCACAACGTGGCCGGAGCTGGTCGAAAACCACCCTTAGATCGTAGCCGGCGACCTCCTCTTCCTCCCCATACCGGTGGTTCACCTTGAAACGACCCAGATCGCCGAAAATCGCAGCGAAACCGAGAGACCGTGCAAACTGTACACAGTCGCGACGCCACTTTTGGCCGGCCGAATCTCACTGTTACGGTGGAGTTAGGGAGCGTGCTTGATACCGTTGAAAAGCTGGTGCGATGATCTACATTTTGGTACTGAGATTGATCCCGGAGACTGCCGTATCACGGCGGAAAATGGCCGCGAAGTCTTGGAAAAACCACCGCAACAGCCACCTTTCCACCCCAATCTACTCCGATCGTTGGTGAGTGGCACGACACAGCCACCACCACGAGCTTCAGACCACGCCGGCGACCTGATCTGCACTTTCCCGAGCTCTGACGACCGCCGCATGCGCCTTCCACAGCCGCCGCCGTCTTCCTCCACGCGCCACCGCCGATCTCCTCCTTTTTTCGGTGAGTGAGTGATCACCTCCCGTCCCAACGCGTTCCTTGAGTCGTGGGCAAGCTTTCTGTACCTTCGATTTGGTCCAATTTTGGTCAGATTAAAAAAAGCTCAATTACGGTTGAGGTTCGATCTTTCGGGATCGATTCCAACCATTGGCTAGGACGAATCTTGAAATTGAAGGTAGATTCTCATTCCTTGCATCTTCAATTTTGCTTCGGTATAAAGTTTGTTGAATTCGGACTTGAAACAGAAAAATCCATGTATTTTGGGGATTTTTGCCGATTTGGAACATTTTCGTAATTTCTAAAAATATTGAGACATTTTTGTAATTACTGAAAGTGTTGGGCAATCTTAATAATTAGTATTTTAATCTTGTAATTGGAGACTTAGAGGACTCCTCTGAGCTTTTGGTTAGTTTTTCGATAATTAAAAGAATTTTCGGTAAATTATTTTTAGGTGTTCGTACACGATCGAGGGCTGGACCGGAGATCCAGCAGGAGCACGTGTCAGATCAGTGAGTGCATTTATTTTCTAAACATTTTGGGATTATATATTATTATGATTTACTCGCATACAATTTGTTTTGATTGGATTTTTCTTGTGCCTAATAAAGTATGCTTATTAAATATATTATCTGCTGATTTAAATGGTTGATGATTTGATACTATATATGCATTTGTGATTTTAATGGATTTTTATATGAGATTGGTGATTTAAATGGTATTTGGTGATTTATGGAATTTTGGATATTTGAGAAGTTTGTAAAAATGGTAATTTCAAAGAAAACTGTGGCTTTTGTGAAATTTAAGAAATTTTGGGGCAAATTTTTGATATTCAAAATATTTGATTGTTTTCCGTAAATTTTGTTAAATAGAAGATTTTGGAAAATTGTTTAAAAATAAAAGGATTTGCAAAATGGTTTAAAAATAAAATGATTTGAAAAATTGATGATATCATGGATGATTTTAGAAATGATTTTGAGGAGTACCACATGGTATTGTATGATGATTGAGATGTATGGATTATTGTGCCATCCTCTGCTGCAGACACGTGTCGGGAGAGAGATGATGAGGATCCTGCCATGATGGATTTGGGACGCCAGTTCGTTGTGATGAGTATACCCCCCCTCGCCTGTGACACCATCAGGACGCTGAGGGTCACACGACAAAGATACTGTGATGTGGTCCTGGGTTGATTTATATGATTGGGATTTATACGATTTGGATTTATATGGATTGAATTTATATGATTTAGATTTATATGATTTTGGATTTATATGATTTTCGATTCACGGTTGCAGTTATGATTTTGTATTCATGGATTTTGCTCATGGTTTTAGATTGTGGATTTTGAATTTATGGGTTGGAACCCATGGTATTTGGTTTTAGATCGGTTTTAGATTTGGCAAATGTTTCTACTTGCCATTTTATACAAACATGTTTTACAAATAAATTTAATGTTTCTTGTTGAGATTATATTTATGGTTTTAGTGATTGATTTGTGATTTCAATGATCGTTTTAAATGACATTTTTGCCCTATAAACCGTTTTATAATGATTTAATGATTTTGGGGATAAAACTAAGGGTTTTGCTAAATGATTTTCAAAACGGAGAACTTTTCAACTGAGAGACGTGAGGTTTGAGTGAAAATAATTTTAACTACTGAGCTGTTTAAATATTTATTTCAGTATGGCTAGTTGATTTTGTTGCGATGCATATCTACTTTTTGTCCTATTATTGTTTTATTGTTTATTAAACCCCTTTTCGGAGGAAGATTATGTCGGTTGCCCCGAAGGGTTCTGGTGGAATCTTCCTCAGGCGGGGCCTCTCCGGTTAATCTGGAGAGATTTCCGGGATGAGTCCTGTCAACATAGGTTTATTAATTATATTTTTACCCAAATGATTTTTAGAGGTTAATAACTAAATTTTTATTCTTAATTTTTATCACAATTAAATTTCCAACTAAATTTATATCATTATCCACTTAAATTTTCCAATTAAAATTACTATCTCTCAACCAAATATAAAATCATCCTTCACAATTCCTCTATATCTCTTAATTATAATTTATTACATTAACTACAATCACAATTCCTAATCTATCATCATAATTTCATCAAAGCACATTCCAAACACTCACAAATTTCCCTAAATTTCCATTCTCCAATTCTATACTACAATGCTTATCATTATACAATGTAATTAAGCATAAGAAACATGATTTACCTTCAATTGAAGCCAAAATTTCACACTTTCTCCATAAATCTGAAAATCCTCTTTGTATAATTTTTGTCAAATCTTTAACCTAGCTCACTAAGCTTTAATTCCAACATTTGGGTTTTGTAAAAGAGTGAGAAATGAAGCTTTTGGTACAAATAATCCGGTGAGAGGTGGCCAGAATCTCTCAAAATCTGGCGAGAAGGAAATTCGGCTAAATATCCAAAACTCAAGCATATGGTGGTTTTCGGTTAAAAAAAACCTCCCCAAAGTGTTTAGAAGGCTCTAAAACCTTTGGGTGACCTATTTTTTAGCTAAATTTGGAAGAGATTGAAGTGGATTGAAATTTTTCTCAAAAACCTTGGCCGGCAACCAAAAATGGAAGAAAAAAAAACTAGTTCCCACGTGAGGAAGAATGCTGGGGCCTTAATTCAACTTTTTGCCCCAAAATTCCAATTTTTCCCTTCTCTCAATAAATCATAACCATTTAACTACAAGGGCAAAATGGTCATTTGGCATTTTTATTTTATTTTATTTTATTTTCTCATTTTTAATTTACTTTCATTTTATTTTTATTTTTCTTTTAATTCTAATTTTTTTTATTTCCTTTAAATTAAACTTTAAAACTAAAATATTTATTTCACTAATAAATATTTTCTTTATATCATTACTGTTATTAATTCTATTATTAACATAATTAACTCTAATTACTTTGCTAATCCCTATTTAAGTTTTAGGATGTTACAATATCATTCTGCATTGCCTCGTTCAGAGTTGCAAGCTCATCCTTTACCTTTTTTTTGAAGCAAGGGAACTCCCTACTCATAGCTATCACCTTTTGGGTTAGCGTAGTGATTTTGTGAGACACGTTCATGGTAGATTGGCTATTCGATGGAATCTTGACGGTTACGTCAATTGTTTATGGCCAGGAAGATTGGTCTCCATCATGTTCTGCCTCTTCTACACACTACAAAAAAAATGGAAATGATGGCAACTCAAAGAATAAATATCAATAAATGAAGAAACCAAAATTTGAGAAACAATTAGGTTATGAGGCATCAATTTACCTGAGGGTTAGAATTTTGGATTGTGG
Organism: Ochetophila trinervis; assembly: GCA_003254975.1. NCBI lineage: Eukaryota > Viridiplantae > Streptophyta > Magnoliopsida > Rosales > Rhamnaceae > Ochetophila > Ochetophila trinervis. The sequence continues at coordinate 577,036 of QANX01001944.1, read as the reverse complement.
ATTTGAATTCTTGTACTTTTGGATCCCTGCAGACAGACGGTTGAAAGTCCAAGTCGTCCATTTTTTCCCTCTAATATAGCTGACACTATGCACTCAACTTAAGGTATTTAGTGGGTATGTAGACGGAAGAGGTGGGACTCAAGATCATCCCCATCAAGAACATAGTGAAGATCACTTTGAAGTCTTCCCCAGTTTCTTTTTTATTTGACAATACCCAGTGCAGGGCAGCAATGGGAAGGCAGTGACCCAACTTGTAGTTGGCGTTCAGCTTATCCAACGCATCCTTGCCTTTGAAATTCTCAATGGCGCTTCCATTGTCTGGCACGCCTATCAATCTCTCAACAGATTTTGGACCGATAGTGTGGACAGTCCCATGCAAATCTAACGTGTGGCTGAAATGATCAAAATGATCCACCAACCACATCACCAGCAGCTTATCGATTGGAGCTAGTTTATGCCTGATTAGGAATCCGAACCCTAATTCTTCCACGGTCATCTTCTTAGTGTCGGTGAAATCATTAGCTACACCCCATAGATGCTTAGGGTTGCATCTAGTCAAGAATGTGCGGCTGCCATCGCTTTTGCCTCCGAACTGCATTTATCTTTGTCGTCGAGGCATTTCCACTTCGTACCAAGCTCTTTCATAGCCTGAAACATATATCAATAATAAAAATTACTTGAAAATTTACACATACACCTAAACAAATAACAATGGCAGAATATTTGGTTACCTCTTTGGTATTTTTTTTTTTGCAGCAGCGTCCCGCGTTCACTCTTCCTGCAAAAAAAGATGATCAAGAGTTACAAATAAGAAATAATGTTAGCTTCCAAACACTAAATGTGACGTGATGCTTTTGGTACAATCGTTAAAGAGTTCTCTCTAATTTAAGAATTTGTATAGTGAGTAGTTCTGTAAAAATTTATTAAACATTTTATACCAATATAATAAAAAAATAAATTTTCAAATATTTTTGCATTGCATTGATTAACATCATCTGTTGAAATGAGAATTTGAACAAATTCATTCTAACAATAAAAACCAATTCAACTTTGTTAAGAAATTTTCGTGGTTCTTCAGATTGTGCAAAACGCATAGTTTCATTAAACGGCAGGAAATGACAACAAGAATGATGTTTTAATTAGAAGTTGAGGTGGCATTATTCTATTATGTTAACAAATTAGTTAAGAGAGTTGTTAGCTTCGGTTAGTTTCTATTTTAGCTTTGTTAGAATGTAAAAGACTGTTAGCTTATCTTTCTATATAAATAAATGAGTGTAACCTATTGATCTCTATCCAAACCTGATTCTATCAGTACAAGAAATATAATCTTTTTCTTTTCTCTGTGAATTTTACTTTACAAAGCTAGGGTTTCTAGTTCTTCCATATGGTATCAGTGCAAGAAAGATCTTGAAAAATGGTTGAATTTGAAAGTTTGTTCGTGCATGAAGGAATTTTGATCGATAAGTTCAACAAGTATCTTGTTGTTCAATCACCGTTTCCAAACAACATTATCAAGCTTGATGATACAAATTACCTGGTATGAAGAACTCAAATTCTTAATTGGATAACTAAGTTCTTGGTCCTGAACAATAATTTATGAAGCTGATTGTTGATGGTTTTGTGGAGATTTCTGATTGATGATGGATAAATACACAAAAGGTTAGAAAATCTAGATTCTGCAAGACCAATTGCTATGGAATATCTAGCATGACCTTGAAATTGTGTTTGAATAATAATATGAAATGAGTATTATACATCTTTGACTTCTTTTACAGCAAACAAAACAAAGATCTCTTATGATTGTTGATTAGTGTGTTAAGATGAAGGCTATTACTAATAGAATTTTAGCTAGTGGAGGTCATATTTCTGAAGCTGAGCTTGGAGTTTATAATCTGGGAGGTTTAGGAGATGAATATGACACTCTTGCTCAAACTCTCACTAAAAAATCAACTCTGCTTAGATTTCAAGAGGTAAAGTCTCATTTGTACCATTTTGAGACAAAATTACAAAACAAAAGTACTTCTTTAGCTTTTGATTTGGGTAAATCCTCTACAAATATTGCTAGAAATCATACTGTTGTAAATTCTAGACTAGTTAGTCCTGATATGAATCATGTTATGCATCATGTTATAAATCATGATAATGTTGTTGTACCATCTAATTTCTCATATCGTGTTAGCTATGTTGGATTTAATCCTAATGTTGGGAATACTGGTTTTAATACAACTATTGGGAATCCTAGTTTTAATAATCTAGATTCAACTCTAGTCCTTATAATGATGGAAGAGGTGGTGGAAGAAGTAGAGGTCAATTTGATTGGAAGGTCTCAGTATAGAGGTTACTTCAATTTCTCTAAACCACAATGTCATATTTGTAGTAACTTTGGTCATACAGCAAACTTTCCTTCTGCCTATATGGGAAATCAAGGTCCTATAGGGAATCAAGGTATCAATGCTGGAAATTATGGATCTCAGCAGTGGAGTCAACCATCTAATGGTTCTTATCAATGGAATAATTCAGGGGGTTCAATTCTACTCTCACTCCTAACGATCCTTCTGGTTTTAATGGTCCTGGTAATAGAGGTCTTGTCAAATGGTTTGCCTTATGCAAATTTTGGATTTACTTACTTTTCTGCTAGTATTCAGCCTAATTTTGCTACAAATCCATCTTTTGGCATTTCACAAGGATGATATGGGAACATGCCTCAGTTTTATGGTTTTACTCCAAACTTGATTGAAATACCATTTTCAAATGCTTTTATGCCTATAAATCCAGCAGCCAATTTAGCCTCCTCCTTCACTATTAATGATCCAAATTGGTATCTGGGTAGTAGGGCTACAAACCATGTAACTTCTTTTGGTGATGGGTTAGCTTCTTAATTGGTAACAAAAACTTGTTGTGGGTAGTGGTGAAGGCTTATCAACAATTGGTGAAGGCTTACCAATGGTAATTCTTTCATTTCTTTCTCTACATGTAATTTAAAACTTAAAGATGTTTTGGTTATTCCTCAAATTGCCAAAAATTTGATAAGTATATCAAAACTCACTTTAGATAATGGGATAATTGTTGAATTTAACTTTAATTGTTGTGCTTTAAAGGACAAGCAAACTGGAAGAGTGCTACTTAGAGGGGAATTAAAGAATGAATCGTATCAGCTTCATATTCCAACTTCTCAATGGTCAAATGCTATTTGTAAAGCTTCAGTGTCAACTATTTATTTTACTGCTAAACCAGGAATACAAATGTTCAACAAGGTGGTCTTATCTAGTGTGCTTAGTTCTTTAAGAGCACCTTACTTTGGTCTTACAACAAATCAAATAATAGAATCTACTTCAGTTCATTTATGTGATATAAATACAATTCATCAACGTTTAGGACATCTATCTTCTTCTATTTTACAAAAGATTTTTACTAATTGTAACTCTTTGAGATTGATTAATAAAGATTTGAAATTTTGTGAGGCATGTCAATACGGTAAAAGTCAGCGGTGTTCTTTTCCCATTTCTCATAGTGGAACTACAAAACTATTTGAATTGATATACACTGATGTGTAGGGACTAGCCCCTGTAGTATATAAGGAAGGACTCAAGTACTACATTCAATTTATTGATGACTTCACTAGAATCACTTGGATTTATCCTCTGAAAAACAAATCTGATGCTTTTAATACTTTCATGCTCTTTCAAAGTCTAGTGGAAATGAAGTTTGATAAGAAGATTAAATATATTCAGAGGTGAGTACAGAAGGTTTAGCTCATATTTCCAACAATGTGGTGTTCATTTCAGGCATCCATGCTCTTATACTCTTCAACAGAATGGGAATGCTTAAAGGAAACATAGACATATAGTTGAAATGGGATTATGTCTATTGGCTCAGGCTTATATGCCTCTAAAGTTTTAGTGGGAAGTATTTAGTACTGCTATAAATAGGTTAGCAACTGCTATTCTGCAATTTCAAATCCTTTTGAGAAACTTTTCATACAAAAACCAGATTATAACTCTCTTAGAGTTTTGGGTGTGCTTGTTATCCTTTTTTGAGACCATATTCGAAGAACAAGTTTAATTTTCACATTGATCTATGTGTTTTTCTCGGCTAACTATGGACTCATAAAGGAAACAAGTGTTTTCATCTTTCAGGAAGATTATATATCTCAAGAAATGATCTTCAATGAACTTTAGTTTCCATTTCATTCATCAAGTTTTAGTTCTCGAGAAAAATTTCCAGCTAATGTACCAGCTACTGTTATTCCAGATTTTTATTTAGATCAATCAACAACACCTCTTTGGCTCATTAAGTCTACTAGCTCAAATGCTAATTTAATAACTCCATTAAGAACTCAAGCAAGTCTTCCTAGTCTTTCTCAGCCTGGTTCTTATCAAATAAATAAATTGAACTCATGTGATCAATTTCTTACTATTTCAAGAAATCTTGATTTAGCTACATCAATTAGCAACTCAATATCAAGAAGCTCATAAGTTCCATCTATATATACTCAAGCATCACCTCAACACTTGATGATTAATAATGATATTGATCCTAATTATGTGATTGAGCAATTTTCAAAAGGTATTGATATATATATATATATTAATCTTTCTTCTGTGAACTCAAAGACCTTTACTAATACTCATCATATGATCATTCGATTAAAGTGTGGTATCACTAAACCAAAATCATTACTAGGTGTGAGTACCATGGAACCTACAATAGCCAAACAATCTTTGAGTAATCCACAATGGAAAGATGCTATAGATCAAGAATATGATGCCTTAGTGAAGAATCATACATGGAGTTTGGTTCCAAAATTGCCTCATTGAACATAATTTGTAACAAATGGGTTTTTATAACCAAACAAAATTCAGATGGGACTATTCACAAGTTCAAGGCACGGCTAGTGGCCAAGGGGTTTCATCAAAAACCAGGTTTTGATTTCTATGAAACCTCAAGTCCAGTGATTAAACCTACAAATATATGTTTGGTTTTAAGAATTTCTTTAACAATGAATTGGTGTGTGGAACAAGTTTATTTTAATAATGCTTTTCTAAATGAGGAACTTCATCAAGTAGTGGAACAAGTTTATGTTGATAGAAAAACTCATTTATATGTATGTCAATTACATAAAGCATTGCATGGATTGAAACAGGCTCCAAGAGCTTGGTTTCAAAAATTGAAGTATGCTTTACAGGAAAAAAGATTCATAAAAGCAATTTCTGATACCTCTCTTTTTATCTTAAGAACATCATAAGTTTATATACTACTTCTGGTTTATGTTAATGATATGGTAATAACAGGATCTAGTAACATATTACCTCTCTGATTTATGATCTGAATTCAATATTCTCTTTATAAGATGTAGGAGATTTAATTTTCTTTTTGGGATTAGAGGTAACAAGAAGCTTCAAAATTTTATATCTCACACAAGTCAAATATACTCAAGATTTATTGGTCAAGACAAAAATGGATATTGCCAAAGTTTGTTCTACAACTATGAGATGTGGTAAATAGTTGTCAATATATGATGGTGATATATTGGTTAATCTAGAAGAATATAGAAGTACTATTCGTGCTCTGCAATATCTTATTATTACAATACCAAAGATATCTTTTATCGTTAACAAGTTGAACCAATTTCTGAGTGCTCTTACAACAACTCACTGGGAAGGCTACAAACAAGTGCTAAGATATTTGAAATCCACTATTACATATGGTTATCATCTAAAAGCTTGCAATAAGTTTGTTTTTCATAGTTTTACAGATTCAAATTGGGCTATTAATATAGATCATTGATAATTAACATGTGGTTACTGTATTTTTCTTGGTGCAAGTCTTGCATCTTGGAGTTCTAAAAAATAGCACACAGTTTCCAGATCAAGTATTGAAGGAAAATACAGAGCCTTAGCTCATGCATCTGCTGAATTAGCTTGGTTACAAAGTTTAGCTAAAGAACTACACCTTACAATGTCAAGACCGATTGTGTTGTGTAATAATATGAGTGCTACAACACTTTCTTCAAATCCTATTCATCACAAAAGAACAAAGCATATCATGATAGATTTGCACTTTGTCAGAGACAGGATTGTTGAAAAGATCATTGAAAGAAGATATGTTCCTACTCAAGAACAATAACAGATATCTTAACTAAGGTTCTTGGGATGGAAAGGTTTCAATATCTGCCATAAAGTTTGAATGTGGTTGCTGTGGAGAAATTTGGAATAAAGCTAATCTCATTAGCTTTCTGGTTTTTGGTTTTTCTATGTATTTGTTCAATGACTTTTTGTTGTGTTTTGGTTTAAAAGCTTGAGGTTTGAATTGTTTATTTTGTCTGTTGTGTTAAATGGAAGAATATAAATCAGGAGAAGTGTTAGAACCCAGTTTAGTTTGAAGTGGGTTGTTAAGGAATTGATGTGGTCTTTCAGATTATGCAAAAAAGCACAGTTTCATTAAAAGGTAAAAAATGACAATAAGAATGAAGTTTTAATTAGAAGTTGAGGCAGCATTATTCTGTTATATAAAAAAATAAGTCAAGAGAGTTAATAGCTTCGGTTAGTTTTTGTTTTAGCTTTGTTAGAATGTGAAAGACTGTTAGCTTCTCTTTCAATATAAAGAAATGAGCGTAACATGTTGATATGTATTAAAAACCTGATTCTATCAATACAAAAAACATCTTCTTCTTTTCTCTATGAATTTTACTTTACAAAGTTAGGGTTTATAGTTCTTCTGCAAATTTCAATACGAGGGTCCAACCAAAGAGAGGTGTATAAATTAGTGTTGTTTTCAACAAAAGTTAACAAACATATGTGATACAAAAAGATAAACTATATTCATTGTTTCATATACAATCAACATCTTCCTTTAGAGCCACTTATCCTACCATTTAAGGCCCCAATAAAACCATCCAATGAGTCATAGTCATGAACAATTTTAATATCTAAACGCTTGTTACAAGGATGAAGGAGAGAAATATCACCATATAATAATAAGTATTGGTAAAATGCTTGATTATCCATATAGATAAGTAATAAAGCTAACTATTTTAACAGGTGTCACACCAATTTCTAGCCTTTTGTAATATCAGTATTTCCTTTCACTTCTATTTTTATCCATTTACTTTTTATTATTATTATAATAAATTACAAACATTAACATATCTTTGTTAATATAATAGTATTAAAAGCACGAAATACCAAGTTATGGACTCAATGCGATGTAGTAAAACAAATTGTATAAAAAAAGGAAAACAAATTTGGGAAACAATGCATTGATATCATTGTAACAAAAATGCTAATAGGAGATGCAGAAAAGGCGTTGCAAATTGTAAACGGCGACGCAAGTTATTGAGTGGCAGAATCGACTGTCGCTGAAAGTGGAAACCATTCGTGACAGATAAAATGCATTGCGAATTTAAAAAACAGCGACACATAAATATTGTCATGGTTGTCTGTTTTTCGTGATAAATTTCCATTGTGAAAAATGACTCAATTAGCGACGCTGTGTTTATTCAATTAAGGTGTTGTTGCAAAAAATACTACAATTGGAGACGCAATGCGTCACTGATTTAGTCAGTTTTGTGACCATTTTTGCACTAGTTAGCAATGAAGTGCATCGCCAATATATATTCAAATTAGCGATGAAATTCATCGCTAATTCTTTAGGTCATTTTTTAAAAAATGCGCAAAATTTCTCGCAACAAATCCTTTAAAAGAGGTCGCTGAATAATTCAACTCTCATTTCACTGACAAATTAAATGATTTTTTTTAATTTATATTTTAATAGTTTAAATTCATAAAAAAAAATAATTTACTATTATAATTTAGGGTCTCAATAAATTAATTATATCTTAAAATCTTATTTGAATATTTTATAAAATTAATTTAAATTTATAAATATTATTAATTAAAATTAAACAAATTTAAATTTAAATTTATCTTTTATAAAAATAATGAATAATTTATTGCAAATGATTAATTTAGTAAAAGTGAGAATCAATTACTAATAAAAAAAATACAAATGAGCAAAAAAATGCAAATATATAAAAATAATACGTACAATAAAATCACATATAGTAATATCTTTCTATAAATACAATAATTAATTGTGATATTGTTTTTGGTCGCCTAAAAGTATGCATTTATAATTTGAAATATGTCATCTTACTTTCTATTTATAAATGGAAGCAGAGCAACTGTCCATTATGCTTTAAACTACTTACGTACTTCTAGGTCCCAATCACATCTTGAAACTGCACATACAGACCAAACAAGTAGTTCAAATAAGTATCAACCAATAATTATCAGTTGTAAAAATATTAGTAATTAATTATTACCATCTCTGTTAAATTTTTTTGAATAACATTATTTACTATGATGTCCTGCATGATCATCATCACATAATACCCACATTCAATACTTCCTGGTTGTTTTACCATTTATACAAATGTTATACCAAAATGTTAAATCCTTATATTAAGCAGCTAAGCATCCATTTAATCATATACGTTAAAAGTGTGTTTAGATATATGAATATATATTTATGTATAACAATATGTACTATATGTACCTTTGTTTTTTGCCATCTACACTTTTCGTACTTAATTTTTTTTTGTCCGTTGGATGTCCATTGCATATAATATATATATATATATCAACACAAATAATATAAGCCTTAAATATTAATTATAAAATTTTATTAATAATCATCCATATAGTTAATTATGCAGACTTACCTATCCAACAAACTCTTGAAGTCGGCCATATGTGCAATGTTATTCCCTGAAAGTGAATCATGAAACCATGTGACTACTATCAACAACACCCAACATCCAATAGGACCTACAAAAATATATAAACAAAATGAATTTATATATGTTTTCGCGTACATAATTAGTAAAACTCAAATAATAGTATTATTATTAGAAGACCTTATGTACCTTGCCTAGTACAAAAAAAAAACCATAGTTGACCCCTTGATGCTTCGTTCCATCGCATCAAAATTTTCAGTTCTCGCTCATCGGGGTTATTCCTTTACACATTGGAAATATCATTAGGGAGTATAAAACAATACTTCCCTAGTTGTTTGCCTATTAGTCAGGAATGTAAATGCCTAAGCAGTGAATTATTGTTTACAAGTAGCGTAATTAGTTGTATGTAACAAAACTATAGTAATAAAACTATGAGTAATGAATGCAATGAAGTTGGAGTTATGTACCTTGTGTAGAACAAAATGCAAGATTGTTGCAACTCTTGCATGTAACAAAAATCTTGGATATCTTTCTTCGAAATGAATATCCATATTTCATAGCCCATAATCGTTGGTGGTAAAAACGTCGACCATAACTCATAAGCATCATAAGGGTCGATCCGCCTTAACAACTCTACTAGTCCAGGGCTAAGTTCTACTGAGCCGGCATCGTCAACATCAACATATGCCAACTCAGTAGTTACTGGTGTAGGCCTTTGGGACCTATGTGAGCTATTTGATCCAATTGCTACCACCTGTTTGCCCTTCGAGTTTTTCCTCTTCCCATATTCCTACAACCAAAATAAAATACATGATAGTATCACAAAAAACAAAAAATATCAATGCAAACACTTTTCAATTTTATGAATTATTATACACCTCATCGGATGGCAAAATAACAAGTTGTCAAGGCTACGCCATGAATGACCCTCATGCCTCCTGTGTACAGGTAAGAACGCAGCCACATCAATTAATGCATCCACAAAGACTCTAGCATTCTCTATTCCTAATTCTACACCATGACAAACTGCACTAGCCACTGTCAAAATGCCAGTTGCCACAATGTTTTCTTTTGTCCCTTCTGCAAGCTCACATAGAATGTCCTGAATTTCAAGCACATGTTAGAAAATGTCAAATACTTACAATTATAAATAATATGAATATATAGTAAGAATTTAATAATGGTATACGTACCTCATGATGTACAGGTAAAGGATCACTAGGTGGAGCCGTTGATGTAGGGGGAACAAGCTGAGTTCCCAAATGGGTAACATCATCGACCTGAGGACTGTGAGAATTTGCCTAAAGGCATGCTCCATGTGTAGGTTTATGTGGTGGTAGGTCAAGTCCACTTGCAGCAGCAAGATCGCTAATGTTCTCCAGTACTCCTTTCTTCTGGACAACATCAAGCAAACTACTCAAGACCTGCTCCAATTTTTCTATCCTCGCATTTTAGGTCTGGATCCTAGCATCTACATCAGCTTCGTTCTTATTTTTTTGTATGCTTTTCCATGGTGTTTTGAAATAATTGTTGATTGTGAAGCATTTTCTCTTTCCTCGAAGTCGACCAGGATACTTATTAGACCTGAGGGCTTGTGTAAGTACATCATTCGGAGGAGATGCATCATGAATGCCTTGAGTGACATTCTTTTTCAGAGCATTCTATATCATTTTGGACTTAATTATAAACAATATATATAAAATATAATATATCACCACTAATTTGGGGTTTAGAACTCACAATGTTTTCAACAATGGACTCAACTTCCTAGTTGTCTACCCGTCCATCTTTCTTGTGAGTATCCAAAACTCTTCAGCTTGCCTTTTTCAGCTTGCTGCAAATTTAGACATATATATAAATATGATAAATTTTTGATTAAAAAACTAAAAATTAATATATAAATATATATATGTATATAAATATGTATGTATGTATAGTACATACCAAGTCCACCTCTAATCACAGATATCCCGTATTGCCAAGTCAATGGGGATATTTGTTCCCTTGTTTTTTTGCATATTGATCTGCACTTAAGTTCTATAATATTTGAAATCATATACTTTATACTTAGTTATATATAGTATTTGATACATGCATAATTAAAACATGCAAAACGATATAATATTTTTATCTTGAAATCTTCACCAAGCCTTTGGTTAATAAATTTATCCCACTGTTCTTGCACAATAAAGGAATACTTGTGAGTAGGTGGGTACCTGAAAGCCTCTGGTGTTGTCAAGTATGGGCTCAGATAATTCTCATAAACCAATGCTTAAACCTCATCCACTTCCCAGCATAATATATAAGAGTCTGCTCTTTGCTCGAGTCATCCTTGGTTGAATATCACTATAAAATATTTTAAATATTTAATAAATAACAAAATAATTATTTCGGGTTTAGGTTATAGAAAGAAGACATATTTCATTTTTCAATACCTTGATTGTGCACCATAGATTTTCTTTCAATACAGAAGACATGTCGTTCCAAGCATCATGGAATGAGTTAGTGAGCCCTCCAAGTTGTTGATATGCATAGCGGTCTTGTTTAGGAAAGCTCCATTCTCATTGTATTATAACTGCAACTGCTTCGCATCGCCTACAGCATCCTTTCTAAATCCTTGCAACATTGTAGGTCCCCGACTTTTCTGCTTAAAGATTGGAACACTGGGGCCGGCGGCATCATCGGGAGGAAGAACTATATCTTCGTGTGGATCCATTAATTTTGCAACACACAACACAATCACAAAGACATAACCTTTCATGATTGATAATTTTAATTAATTTTAATTAAACTTTGTATACATTTCAAAGGACCCTAACAACGCTAATTTGTATGCATTTTTAAATGGCCATGATTTCAATGTGTCACCTATTACTTATATTTTTGAATAGTTCTAATGTGTCACCTATTGCTTATATTTTTGAATGGTTCTAATGCATTTCTTGTACTTATATTTGTTAGTAAAATTGTGTGAATTAATTTTATTTGAGTTGGAAAATAACATATGTGTAATAATTATTAATTTAAAAGGACATATATATATATATATTTGAGTTGGATTTATATTATTTCCTATAAAAACAACGTTTTAGCATGAATATAAAAATTATAATATTTCCTATAAAAATAACGTTTTAGCATGAACATAAAAATTATGTTATTTTCTATAAAAACAACGTTTCAGCATGAACATAAAAATTATGACCGGCCAACTTGCATGAACATTATTTCAGACACATATGTGAGTTATTTAAAAATTTAAACCGACACATATAAATATTTATTTGAAGATGAAAATAACATATGTGAGTCCCTATAAAATTTAAACCCACACATATATAGCATGAATATTATTTCTTACACATATATCCAATATTTTCTCGTCTATTTTAGCATTCTAAAATTGACATTACTAGCATCTAGAATTTGAGTAACACATTGGAACTTCAAAAAAGTTAGAAAATAACTCACATTGAAGAGTAAGGCTTGGCAGCGGCGTGGAGGAAGAAAAAGCCTCGCTTGGGTGTCTCGGCGAAGGCGTTGAGAAAGAGGATGAGCAATGGGTTTGGCAGCGTGGAAGATGAAAATGATGACTGCAAAAAAGAGGATGAGCAAGGAAGTTTTGGTGCTGGCATGGAGGTTGAGTTTGAAAGGAAGAAAAGGGAAAAAATTTGGCAAATGATACAGTTTATTTTGGGTTTCAGGGGGTTTGGGGGGGTGGGGGAGTGGATGGAAGAATAGGAAAATAAATGAGGGTCGGTGGGAACTAATCTAGCCATAAATTTGGCACATTGGCGACGCCATGAATAATTTTACCAACGTTTGGCATTGCCAATATATATAGGGAATTGGCATTGCATGGCGTCGCTACAAGCCTTTAGCAACACTTTACGTCACCCACTCACGTGGTATTGGTGATGCAAATTCGCCGCTAAAAACCATGTGCCACGAATTTAACATTTTTAATAAAAAACTGCCGAGTATCCCAGGTTCTTTCCTAGGCACCTGGGTTATTTTTTGCTACACTTTACATCGCCAACTTAAGTTGTACTAGCGAAGCCAATTCGTCGCTAAAAATTATGCGTCACAGATTTAACCCTTTTAATAAAAAAATGACGAGCATCCCATGTTCTTTCCCAGGCGCCTGGCCTATTCAGGAACACTTTAAATTTTTTTAGTTTAGGTTTACAAATTTTTTTCATTGTTACAACTATAATAAAATATATAATTAGTGTTTGGTCTATACAAATAAAATATACATTGTAAGAAATAATTTTTACACTCAATATATAAAAACATATATGTATCATATCCATATCCCTTCATAATCATCTCGAACATAAACTTTTTCAGAATCTTCGTCACTATTAACATCAATGTCATCCACACAGGGAAGATAATCAACAAACGGGTTATGATCTATCGTAGTGTCTTCGTCTTCTTCAATATCAACAAATACATTGTGTTGTGGTGGAGCTAATACTATTGACCAACGTGGATCAAGTTGATCCTCAACATAAAATACTTGTTGCGCTTTTGAGACCTTAATGAATGGATCTAATTTGTGACCAATCTTGTTGAAGTTGACACATGTTAAACTTGAATTATCAGTTTTCACACCAGTATTAATGTCAACCCAATCACACATGAAAACAATGATACGAAAACGATTATAATTGACATCCCAAATTTCTTTAACTTTACCATAGTAAGTCATATCTACAAAAATAAGATTGTTGTCCTCCTTTGCAGTTGCATAATGCAGACCTTGAGCATCTATCTTGACTCCACTGTTTTGTGTGACACGTTTATTGTCTCTTTCCACTGTGTTGAAATGAATTTGTTTAATGATATAACATTCATGCTTAGTTTGTAACACCCCGTCCTGGGAAAAGATTAAAAACATTCTCAAATTTGACCAAGTTTGACCGTAAGTGGGCCCGTAGTTGACTTTTTTTGTGATTTTAGTTTTGTTTTGACTGTGGTACCATTGCGTAGAGCTAGTCGATACGAGTTCGTAGACTAGTAGCACGCATGATTCTGAGCTAAGACCGAGAAGTTATAGTTCAAAAAGTGTGATGGGTATTTTGGTAAATTTGCGGGGGCTGAACTTAAAATTACAAAAATGCCCTTATGCGATTTTCTTAAAATTCCAGAAATTCTGGAATTTTCTTCTTCTTCCCCGACGCCTCCCCCGGTCTCCTTCGCGCAGTAGTTTCCCTTCGTCGAGCCATCTTCACACGCCGACAGCCGCCATACCGTGGCCTGAGTTGGCCGACCACCACCCCTAGATCGAAGCTGGCAATCTCCTCTTCCTCCCCGTACCGGTGGTTCACCGTGAAACGACCCAGATCGCTGGAAAACACAGCAAAATCCGAGAGCCCGCGCAACCGTGAACAGTCGCGACACCATTTTTAGCCAGCCGGATCTCACTATTCCGGTGGAGTTAGGGAGCATGCTTGGTACCGTTGGAAAGCTGGTGCGACGATCTACATTTTGGACCAAGATTGACCCAGGAAACCACCGGAGCACGGCGGAAAATGACCGTGAAGTTTCGGAAAAACCACCGCGACAGCCACCTTTCCACCCCGATCTACTCCGATCTCCGGCGAGTGGCACGACATAGCCACCACCACTGACCTCAGACCGCGCCGGCAACCAGATCTGCAGCTGGCCGGACTCCGGTGACCACCCCATGCGCCGCCCACGCGTCGCCGCCGTCTTCCTCCACGCGCCACCGCCGATCTCCTCCTTTTCCGGCGATGAATTTGGTCTGGTCCCCCTCCTTTGGACCTCCCGAAGCTAATTCCGATGTCCGTTTATCTCGAAGCTCCCTAGTGTGGATGGTGCGATTAAAGGATGCTCGGCCGCCACTTCCCGGCCACCACCGACGGCGGTTGGACGAGGTAAGTTCTCGATTGCATTCTACTGGTTACGAGCTTCATGTCGATATATAATTCGGGTATTATAGATAGATATTGAGAATTATCCAGTTTCAAACAGTGTTATTAATAACGGTTAAATAGGAATTTTAGACAATCGGTTATACAAATGTGTATATTTGTGTTTTGGTGGTTGCTGTGGAACGCATTGACATGCCGAGAGTTCATTACAGGATGTGAAAGTGTGACCGAGTATCTTGAGCATGGAAATGGATACGGGGTATATTGTATATTTAGTTGTTATGAGTGAGAGTTGCGGGTTTGTCGGTTAAGAGTTGATTTTGTTCGTGTGTGCGAGCTTGATTATATTGAATTAATTGTCGTTGATGATTGAGAGTCGATTTGGTTTTATGGAAATAATTGTGAATTTGATTGGGTGATTTGAAATTCGGGAATTGTGAGAAATACTACGGAATATATTACATAGTTAAATCGTGTATTAATCACGATGTGGATTCGGTTGTGTAGAATTGATTATGTTGTGGATTGATTATTATATTAATTGTGAAATGGGTGGGTGATTAATTATGTTGAATTGTTGTGTATGTGAGTTTTGGTTATGAATAAATGTATGGATTTGATTGTGTGGACGAGAACTGCTTGGTGAGGAATTATGCCGTTCAACTGCGGATATTATTGTCTGTTAGGATGTCGGAAAGGCGATAATGGATTTAAGAGTGGCCAAATTTGATAAATGAGATATTTGTATAAAAAAAATAATAAAAAAATTGAGTGTGATTGTCAGTAGCATATTCCGGCATAAATTTACTTTTGGAACTACAGGTAGCTTGATCCCTATTTAAATAGGGTATGTAGGCAGCTCGGTTTATTTTAGACTGAGTTCAGCTACAGAGAATTTTACAGTTAATGTATTTTTTATTGAGGGCTGAGTCATCCTCTGAGTTGTGATTACTGTGGGGAATGTGTGCTGGTAGAATGAATACTGTTTTGGAACGCTTTTCCTTGTAGGTTATAGACTATTTGCTTTTGGGGAGTGTTAGAAAACAGCCGAAGTACTGCCGAAATTTCTAATAAAATTTCCGGTAGTAGAGAAAACCTTTCGGTCTGTTGATTTGAAAAGGTGACTTATTGGACTTTAACGACTGCTTGTGGCTTAATTGAAACATTAAGTCACGCAGGCAGGATCCAGTAGGGTTGGGTCCTATAATAGTTACCACCCATTGAGGACCTTGTGCAATCCACCTCAAAGTTTCATTTAAAGTACAATTTAGTTGACATTGCTCAACGTCAATCTATTAACATCAATTGAATGTAATTAGCAAATTGATAGTAGTACATAAATTATCCACTTTTAACATTGCAAATATGATTGCACACCTTATCACGCATCCAATACATAAATGTGCGGTTGTGTTCGTCTTGAATCCATTTTGCCATTTTTTCCCTATTTTTTTATCTGATTTTAATGCTTCCCAATGAAAACTGCCAATACATAAAAAAAAATAAAAAAAAATAATTTGACTTAAAAACATATGTGAGTAGATCCAATAGATAGTGCAATGATATGGCTCCATCTCTGGCACATTTGAAAGTACACAAATATGGACTTGCTCCCAAAGCTTTTGATCAATTGATTATTTCTTTCCACCTTTGATAGAGGCACTAACATCATCCTTGTCATTAAGCTTTTGATATATGTCAATAGGGTTTTCAATTGCATCTAAACCTCGTTGGTACTCACTGCAAAACTCAATTGCTTCTTCAGCTATATAACTCTCAGCAGTGCAATCTTCTAGGCAATTTTTGTTGCAAACATAACTGTTCAATAATTTCATGTACCTCTCAAATGGGTATATCCATCTAAAATGTATTGGTTAGTACAGTCTAACTTCTTGTACAAGGTGTACAATTAAATGAACAATTACATCGAAAAAAGATGGTTGAAGAAACTTCTTCATCAATCACAAAGTTCTCACAAGATCACTTCGTATAGCATCCAGTGATACAATATCCATAGACATTTTACATATTGAATTAAAGAAAAAATAAAATTTTGCAATTGCAACTCGTACATTTTTAGGAAGCACTGGGTGTATTGCAAAAGGCAATAGTTGCTGTATCAATGTGTGATTATCATGGGACTTTATCCCTACCAGCTTCAAGTCCTTCATTCTCACAATATTCCTAAAATTTGAAACCATTTGGAACTCTTAACTCTGCCAAACAGCAACAAAATAATTTTTTCTATTGTTTTGATAATGTATAACATGCAGGCGGCAAAATAGTTAATGCTCCATGTACCGACAGGGCCAATTTAAGCCGTAGACCCATATCCACTAAATTGAATCGAACATTTATTCCATCTTTCATCTTATCTGGAATATTAAGCAATGTACAAACTATGCTTTCACATACATTTTTTTCAATATGCATCACATTGTGTTGTACATATAGACATTTCCAATACTTTAAGTCCAAAAATATTGACTTCTTCTTCCAACAATGTTCAATGCCATCCCCGCAGAAATTTTTACCTTTGCCCGTGTCGACAAATGTAACATCCCTTTTTGAGAAAAATAGTAAAAATTTCAAGTTTGACCAGTTTGATCTTAAGTGGGCCCCAGGGTTGACTTTTTGTGTGGTTATATTTCAGTTTTGACTTTGGTACCGTTGCGTAGAACTTGTCTATACGAGTCCGTAGACTAGTAGTACATTTGATTCAGAGTTAAGACCAGGAAGTTATGGTCATTTTAGTGTGAGAGTCTTTTTGGTAATTTGGCAAAGACTAATATTTATGGGTGAGAAATGACCGTTTTGCCCCTGTCTGCATCTTTAAAATTCTAGAAATTTCCACGCACGCACACCCCCCCCGACACCTCCCCTCTCCCTTCACCGAGCCACCTTCCCACGCCGGCAGCCACCACACCGTGGCCAGAGTTGGCTGACAACCACCCTTAGATCAAAGCTGGCAACCTCCTCTTCCTCCCTGTACCGATGGTTTGCCGAGAAATGACCCAGATCGCCGGAAATCACAGTGAAACCGAGAGCCGGCGCAACCGTGCACAGTCGCGACACTATCTTTGGCCGGCCGGATCTCACAGTTCCGGTGGAGTTAGGGAGCGTGCTTGGTACTGTTGGAAAGCTGGTGCGAGGATCTACATTTTGGTACCGAGATTGACCCAGGAAACTGCCGGAGCACGACGAAAAAGGCTGCGAAGTCTTCGGAAAAACCACCGCAACAGCGACCTTTCCACCCCGATCTACTCCGATCGCCGGCGAGTGACACGACACAGCCACCACCATGAGCTTCAAACCGCGCCGGCGACCAGATCTGCACTTTCCCAAGCTCCGACGACCGCCACACGCGCCGCACGCACAGCCCACAGCCGCCGCCATCGTCCTCCACGCGCCGCCGCCGATCTCGTCCTTTTTCGGCGAGTGGGTGCTCACCACCCGTTCCAACGCATTCCTAGGGTCGTGGGCAAGCTTGCTGTACCTTCAATTTGATCTAATTTTGGTCGGATTCGAAACCGCACAATCCCGGCCGAGGTCCGATCTTCCAGGACCGATTCCGATCAATTGCTGCGATGAATCTTGAAATTGAAGGTAGCTTCTCGTTCCTTGCATGTTCAATTTTGTTTTGGTATAAAGTTTGTTGAAATCGGAATTGAAACGGGAAAATCCATGTATTTTGGGGATTTTTACCAATTTGGGACATTTTCATAATTTCTGAAAATATTGTGGTATTTTTCATAATTACTGAAATTGTTGGGCAATCTTGTAATTAGAGTTTTAATCTTGTAATTGAAAACTCAGAGGACTTTTATGAGCTTTTGGTTAATTTTCAGATTTTAAAAGATATTTTCGGTAAATTCTTTTTAGGTGCTCGTACTCAGATCTATGAGTGCATTTATTTTCTAAATAGAAGTTTTTGAAAAATCGTTGAATTTATTGTGATACTTTTAAAGGTAAAGGAATTTGAGAAATTTTATAAAATCCGATGATCGATGATCTCGGAAATGATTTTGAAATGTTTCATGATTTTGAGGAGTACCACACGGTATTGTATGATGACTGAGATGTACGGATTATTGCGCGCTATATTATTATTATGCCATCCTCTGCTGCGGACACGTGTCGGGAGAGAGATGATGAGGATCCTGTCATGACGGATTTGGGACGCCGGTTTGTTGTGATGAGTTTACCCCCCTCCCCCCTGCCTGTGACGCCATCAGGACGCTGAGGGTCACACGGCAACGATACTTTGATGTAGTACTGGATTGATTTATATGGTTTGGATTTATGGATTTGGATTATATGAGTTGGATTTATATGAATTTGGATTTATACGATTTGGATTTATATGGATTTGATTTATATGGATTTGATTTATATGATTTGGATTTATACCATTTGGATTTATATGGTTTGGATTCATACGATTTGGATTTATATGGATTTGATTTATATGATTTGGATTTATATGATTTGATTTATGGATTTGGATATGGTTTTGGATTCATACGATTTTAAACGGTATTGGTTTATATCGGTTTGGATTTAGCAAATGTTTCTACCTGCCATTTTATACAAACATGTTTTCAAATAAATTTAAGTATTTCTTGTTGAGATTATATTTATGGTTTTGGTGATTGAGTTGTGATTTTAATAAACATTTTGATTGACATTTTCGCCCCTTAAACCGGTTATAATGATTTAATGATTTTGAGGATAACTAAGGGTTTTGCGAAATGATTTTCAAAACGGGGAACCTTTCAACTGAGTGACGTGAGGTTTGAGTGAAAATAATTTTAACTACTGAGCTTATATTTTGTAGATACCTAGGAGCACTCACAGAGATTTTATATCTCACGTTTTGTGTTTTAACTTCGTTCCCTAGATCCTAGCTGCAGGTCCTCGTGAGCTACCGCCGGCATCGCATCTGTACTTGAATTCCGCTACCGCTTCTTCTTATGTATTAGACTCTTTTCCTTTATTTCCGTTTATTGTTGGATTTGTATTATTTATATTTTTCTGTCTATCACGCTTAGTGGTTCTGTCATTCCCACCTACTTCATATACTGTTTTAATATTTACTTCAGTATTACTAGTTGATATTGGTTGCGATGCATATCTTATCTTGCTTCTCGTCTTATTTATGGTTTTATTGTTTATTAAACCCCTTTTCGGAGGAAGATTCTGTTGGCTACCCTAAAGGGTTCTGGTGGAATCTTCCTCAGGCGGGGCCTCTCCAGAGAATCTGGAGGGATTTCCGGGGCAGGTCCTGTCAACAAAAGTACAAATAGTAAGCTTTTCCAATATTTTCTCTACGGTTAATGGTCTCATAGGCTCTCCAAATTCTTGAAAGACTTTTTTTGCTTCCTGTACGGATGATTTGGAGGAAGAAATCTTCTATGCTCAGCAAAAGTAATTTTCCTACCATTGTGCAATCTATGAGCAAAAGTGTTCTCACTGCAAATTGAACAGGCATAGTATCCCTTAGTTTCATGACTGGCCAAGTTGCCATAAGCAGGAAAATCATTTATCATCCATAACAACACTGCCCTTAAAGTGAACTCCTCTCGACGCTAAGCATCAAAAGCTCTAATGCCTTTGTTCCATAACTTTTTCAAGTCTTCAATTAATGGCTCCAAGTAACATCAATATGGTTTCCAGGTTGTTTAGGTCCAGAGATTAGAAGAGTTAACATCATGAATTTTCGCTGGCGTCGTCCAAATCATTTTGCTCCAAGAATGGTATGTGCAAATTAAATTTCAGTAGGTGCGAATTAATTACCAAGGCATACGTTGTCCAAATCAGCGACACAAACTTAAACTTTGTGGTTAATTTATGGGTATTAGCAACACTGGCATCACTAAATTAGCGACATTGCCAATTAGTAGCGACGCATGTAAATGTTTTGAATGTTTCAAATTAATGAACTTTATTAAAAGTATCAATGTTATAAATAAACTGATCATATAGAAACTGTAATATTTTGAATGTCAATGTAATTTAATTATTTTATTAAATCTTATTTAGTAAACGTTATTAATGTTTATTGAACATATATTTAAATGATCATTTATTGAATGATATTATATAATAAATATTATTTTTTCTTTTTTCTTTTTTTGGTGAATAAATGAAGGCTTCTAATCTGTATATGCTAAAGGAATATACATATATATATGGAATATACATATATATATATATATAAAATCTTCGATAAAATATATAAAATAATATTGACATCACATAACAAACAGTCTCTTATAACCGAATAGATTTACATAAACTCTCTATCAATCTCGGCAATTGGAAAATGACTGAGTGAACATATCAATAGGTTTACATGAATTCTCCATCGATCGTGGCAAATGGGAAATGATCGAGTGAGCAGATTATGGTGTCCCTTGTCCAAGTTTTGATTGCCATTTTCTGACACCCAACTTGGACACACATCCAGTGTACTAACAATGAATTTTTTTTTTATTTTAGGTTGCTAAACTACCAAAGGCACATAGATCGACAATATGTAGTGGGTCGATCATATCTAATAGCATCAAGATCAAAAATATTTCATCATTTGCTTCTATTTTGAAAGAGTATCAGCTATATCTAAGAGATAAACCATAAATAATTTATATGCAAAGTTGAAATTTTTTTGCATTATACATAACTAACAATATATTCAGCATCTTTATATGCTACCTTGCTCCTTGTACCTGCTCCCACCAATGAAGCTTCTCTTCAATCATAGTTTGTGAAGATTTTTGCCTTTGCAATCCAACTTCGACCATCATCTAAAGATCAAAGAATGAAACCTTTGATATTTAGGTAGGTGAAATACTTGAGGAACATAGATCGATGATTTGTAGTGGGTTGATTGCTTCAATGAGCACAATGGTCAAGAATATTTTAACTTTTGCTTCTATTTTGAAAGAGTATGAGCTAAATCAAAGAGAAAAAAACATAAGAATATCTATGCATAGTTGGGAATTTTTTTTTCCTTTTCTGATGAGTATTTCATTCTTTCCTTTTACTTTAAAAGAATATCAGCTGAATAATTTAGAATAATAGATGATACTCTTTCACAATTGAGGTAAACATAATTATGAAAAAGAATTGAAAATGAAGAATGGATTGTAAAAGATAGAAGGTACGTATTTATAGATAGATAATGGTATGTGTGAATTGATTCATTTGGTACTATGAAATAATTGTGGTAGGTGTGAATTAATTTTTAGTATGTGTGAATTAAATACCGAGTCATCATATTAGTCCAAATTAGCAACACAAAAATTGAATGTGATGCTAATTTGCCCTCATAAGCGATGCAGGTGTTGCCTTTTATTTATTATTGGCGACACCTGCGTCGTCTTTTTCCAAATTAGTGACACAAAATGCATGTATCGCTAATTGGACCTCATTAGCGACGCAGGTATTGCCTTTTACCCATTATTGGCGCCTGTGTCACCTTTTTTCACAAATTATGTTTCGCACTAATTATTTAGCTACACTTTATTTTCTTGTGTCGCGAAAAATATTTTTGGTGTCACTAATTACATTTGGTGCCTAATTATTTAGCGATAAGTTAAGTCCTTGTGTGGCGAATGGTTTTAGCATGCAGATTTTTCAGGACATATGCAGAATGTGTCGCAAATTATATTTGAAGCGCATATTTTTAGAAACAATTGTTGAATACGTGTCACTGGATGTATTTGACACCACTGGCGAAACAATTTGGCGACGTTGTTGAGTCGTCGTTTTGTTACAATAACGATGACGCAATATATTTGTGTTGAAAATTATTTTTTCATCACGCGATTTTTGTTCTATACTGCGCATTTAGTGTCGTAGATCCACACTTTTGGCGTAGTGTATGGCTCATATGATGTAAAGTAGATGTAATTGAGTGAACATAATGTGCAATGTAAAATGTACTTAAGATTATGACGTTCATGGAGAGATTAAAATAGTTCTAGATAAATTTGGTGATAATGTAAACTCAGTCTCAAAAATTGCATTTGAATTCGATGGTTTCTACTGAAACGATATCCACCAATACTAATGTTTAGTAATGTTTTTAATTATAAAAACAAAAATTTGAGCAAAGTGATCCTAAAAATGTAAAGGAATATAGAGAAAAAAAAAAACAGATTTATCAATTTAATATTGGAGAAAAAAAAGGCAAAAATTGAAAGTTAATATAAGTAAATTGTAAATATTTTACAAAAAAAAAATAAAAAAAAAATATTCATTTAATAATCAAATGGATCACGTACGATGCAAAAAAGAAAAAGAAAAAAAAACTACATACGGTTAAGACTTATACTTGCACCAAAATCGAGCATACTCTAGTTTCCTTTTGCATCGTTATGGCATTTTAAAAGAGGAGTTGATTTCATTGCGCACACCATTGCAGTTTTCTTTAGACTCCACCGCTTTGTTGTTCGGTTCTAGTAACGTGATTTTTTTGATATCATAAAACCCATTCATAAAATCCAACATCATGTTATCATAAAAGCATGCCTCCAATAACGAAACATTGGTTTCTATTTTGAAAAGTTCATTTGCACTCTTCAATAACTCGCGCGCTTCTTTTACAGAATTTTTCAGTAGTTGATTAATTTCTTTTACGTAATCTGCCATTCAGTTTTTGAATTGCTGCAAGATTGTGCGTGCCTCTTTTGCAAAAACTAATGTTATTGAAATAGAAAAAAATTATAGTTCAACATCTTTAATAACTAATGTTATTCGAGAGAATATCATGCTGGTTGGAGTTAAGAAAAATTTGGAATTTGTACCTTCTTAAAGTTATGCCAGTTTCCAAAATGTTTGATTTTAGGAATAAATGCACCTTAGTATTTTGTAGTTTGCTAAACTTGCACATTAGATTTTCAAGTTTCAAATGTATCATATTAAGCTTCAATTTTACATTTTATGCCACATTAGGCCTTCAAGATTCAAGTGTATCGCATTAAACTTTCAATTTACATTTAATGTCACATTAGGCTTTCAAATCTCAAGTGTATCACATTAATCTTTCAATTTATATTATGTCACAATAAACAATTAATGTACTTTAAAACCTTCTAGAATTTTTATTTATTTTTAAATAAAAAGCACCACAATTAATTTAAACATTTAATACTTTCTACTTTGTAAAAAATTACAATTTAGTCGAATTAAATTAAATTTAACAGAATATGTTAAATGCAATATAATAACTCTAAAACTCTATTCTTTTACCAATTTTCTAAAATATTTAAAATATTTATTTTTTATTCCTCCAAAAATATTTATTCATCCTAAAATAAAAAAAAAAATCATGATAAAAAAATATACGATTAAATAAATTTTCATGATAATTTTTTAAAAATTTAGGATAAAAAAATATCATGATGAAAAATATATAGAAAAAAAAAATTTATAATAATATTTTTTAGCAATTTAGGATGAAATAAAAAGTTTTAGATGAAAAGAAAATTAGATGATTTTTTATTTATATTTTTGAATATTAGCAAAAAAAATATAAATTAGAGGCTTAATGTATTACATTTGAAATTTAAGAGCCTAATGTAACATATAATATAAATTGAAGGGCTTAATGTGATACACTTAAAATTTGAGGGTCTAATGTTGCATAAAATATAAATTAAAAGCTTAATGTATTACATTTGAAACTTGAAAGTCTAATATGCAAGTTTATCATACTAGAAGATACTAAAGTACATTTATCTTTTAATTTTAATAGAGTATAAATTCATATAGATGCACCTGTCATGGAACATGAAAAATATAAGGATTTTCAGTACAGTTAAAATAATAATACTTTTTTAATAAAAGAAAAAAACCAAAAATAATAACAAAATGTTTAAATTGTATAACAAAAAGCAATTACAATCAATTTTTTTTATTTATTGTTTTTTGAAAAAAAAAATTAATTGTCATAATTTGCCACTCGTTGGACTGACGACAGTTATCAATTGGTTATAATTACTAATTCTTGTATTAATTGGTTACAATTATTTATTTTCAAAACCACAAACAAGTAGCTGGCAAAATGATTTTCAGATTTACAATATTCATACAAAAATTTATGTTGGTCTACTTACTTATATTTTATGGATTTTAAACTTTTTATATAGGTAATTTTATATGATTTATTCAATTTGGAAAAAAATTCGTTATAACTTTATTCTTTTTGGGGTAAAGATAAATTAAAAAGTTTCATTTAATTGTGGAAAAAGCTAATTTTAGTGTTCTACATCAAAAGTGAATTAAAATAGTTGTATTACTTGTTTGAATTGAAACTTTAATCACACAATTATCCACATTGTCTATGACTCTTAGTAAAATTTCAAGTGATTTGAATGTTGTTTAATGGAAGAGAAATAGTTAAATTTGAGATAATTTTATAACATTTTTGGTTAATGCTTTTACTATTTAAAGTATGTTACATATCAAAATGTGTTTTGTTATGGAAGTAAGTATATCAAAGGTTTTGAGTATATAGTGGTGCATTGAATATGCTTTTGAGATACAATAAACTTTATACAAATTTGATTAAGTTTATATATGTGAAAGCCAAATGGAAATAGAAAGGGCCTGGAGCCCTTGGGTTGAAAGTCTCTAATCACCATGGTGAAGTAATGAGGGGGTGGTCACAGTCTCTGGATGAAGAGCCCCTAAATTAGAAGGCCATAGGTGACGATCCATAGGAAAATGGTCTAGAAGTACTTGGTTGATACATATTAAATGTTTAAATATGAAGTGAAACTGATATTTTGATAAAAAAAGAAGAAGTTATATTTGGCTATAGTTATTTGTTAGTTTATTTCATTGGTTTGCAAAGATTTTGTATGTATTTCTATTATGCTTATATAAGTGTTTGGTATTCACTCTTACTAGTGCACTACATATATTTGTCATATTTTTTGTATTAAATAAACAAATTGTTATCTATGGAGCTTGTAGCTCACACCTACTTTTCAAGAGTTGGTAAAGGAAGCAAAGGGAAATAAATAGCTTAGATATTTATTTGGGAGCATCACTTGGGAGCTTCATTGCTAATCTTTGCATTTATAGGCTGATTTAGTTCTTGTTGTTAAGGTTATGTATACCTCTTTTATAATTAGATGTTTTAAGCTTAAATTAGCCACATTAAGTTTCATTTTGAAATATTGAAGTTAACTATTTTTGTTTGTGGCTTATTTTGTGATGTTAGATTTAGAAAGTTTAATTTTGGACTTGTAGTTAACATGTGCTAGTTTATTGCTTTTCATAGTAAATATTATGTATTTGGACGCATCATCCCTTATATTTAATCATAGTACTTATTTTAGATTGTTTACCATCAATGGTTGAATTAGGATGTTACATTTATGATTTTATTATTTGTT
Source organism: Ochetophila trinervis (assembly GCA_003254975.1). Taxonomy (NCBI): domain Eukaryota; kingdom Viridiplantae; phylum Streptophyta; class Magnoliopsida; order Rosales; family Rhamnaceae; genus Ochetophila; species Ochetophila trinervis. Next base: position 550,988 of record QANX01001944.1, on the reverse strand, counting down.
AGTTTCAACTTCATTGTTATGGAAAATTGTTTATTTGTAGGAGGCAACATCAAAAATGGATTATTTGGCATTGAAAAATAGTATGAGACAAATTTTGGGCTTAAATATATAAATATTTTAAAAGATTCCAAACAGGTTATTTGAAGATTCTCTAAAGATTCATTTGTGTATAAGATTTTTAAGGGTCCCACAGTTCAAAAAATTGGTTAGATTCTAATTTTGAGACCCATACAACAATTTGATGTATTTCAGAGTATTTTTGTAATCCTTGAAGCTCTAATTTTCATTATTAATTTTACAGCATCAAAGAGAAAATCCAATGGTATTAAAAATCCATATAAATCACAAATAGGCAGGAAAAGCTATAGTCTATGCCTGCACTAAAAGCAAAGCAAACGAAATGGCAACAAAAGTTAAAACTCATATTGGATTCAAATACTGGAGACACCTTTAACCTTTCATATACAATCTATGCTCGTAAAAGGTTTATAGTTGATTATATGCCTTAGCATTTAATACCCAAAGAAAACTTCCTTCATGAGCCACAATTTTTTCACGCAACATATAAAATTAAAAGTTACACCGTAAAACTGTGATGCAATTTAAAATTTGACAAATTCATCAAGCAAACTCTAACGCATTACCACTATAAAAACCGTCCAAAAAAAATGTTGAAGCCAATAAGGCTAAGCCAGAGGCAATATAATCGGGCGGATGCAAAAATTTATACGCAAAAGTATTGTCCAACTATGTATAATATCTGGTAGAGCCAAGCACAAACATCACTTTGAAACCTGTGTCATCAATCTTCCCACACTACATCAATGATAATCTAATCAAAAAAAGTTAAATAAAAAAATTGAACCAACGGAAAACAAGCACTTTCCACTAACCTTTCACATACCACTAAAAAGGATTATATATTTGCTATAAACAAGAGAACTCATCCATCTACAATCTACAACATCAAATTAGCTAAAAACATTAATTCAAAAAATTATTACCTCATGGACCTAATCTATGTTTTTTTCCCTCTCATTTCTTCACGACTACTTACATAATCAACGGCCCAATCACAACCATCAAATGAACGAATGAACAGTAAAATACGGAACCAATACAAACTACAATAACAGCTCAACCTGAGAATAATTTCAATTCTATAATTTACTCAACAATTTCATAACAAAGCAGGAAAGATGCTACCAAAATAGGGGAAAAAACATTCAAAATAATCTAACATCCTTTGCAAACAATTTCTATTATATATATCACTTAAAGCTGTAAAAAAGTACAACTAATTGTCAAAAGATTATGCTTTAATGTCAAACTTTTGCAGGAAGGTATATTAACTAATTTGTACTAAAATGCAATCAAAACTACAATGTTCCAATGGAAAAAATCAATAGTGAAAAAAGTCCATCGAAAATATAGGAATAATAAAACTGGACATGAGGATAAAATTTACAAAACGACAAACAACTCTAATAAACTCTCAAGTTGGACGAAAACAACTTGACAGTAGCACTATGATTTTCCCTCAACCCCATCCAAACAGCTTCATTTTGAAGCTGCTAGTATAAAAAAAAGAGCAAGTTGGGGAAAACGCTAACATGCGATGCATAAAAGACAACACAAATTGGACTATCCCTTGCCTTCACTCACCGCGCTTAAACGACATCTTTTTGAGGTTGGGAACATCAAAAAAATAAAAAATAAAAAATAAAATAAACAATTGAGTGAAAGTGTGAACACGCGGTGCATAAAAGACAAAGAAGATGAACGAAATTAATCCTTCAGCTTCCCCTTACATGTATCGTGCTTTATTAAAAAAAGCAATTTGACTAAAACATGAACTCCTAGTGCATAAAAGAAAAAGAAGAACAAAACCATTAGATTTTTCCTTACCCCCACCGTACTTTTTATATATATATATATACAACCATGTTATAAACTCCGAAGTCATCAACAACACTTCCCCAAAACGCATTCAATCAAAATTGCCCAAAATTACTCAATTTTGAACCCCACGTGGAAGGCACGGCCCCCCTTTCCTCCTTCTCAATTACCCTCCTCATTTTTCTTTGATTTTTTTTCTTCCCCTTTCCCTCCCCTGACTCCCACTGCAATTCCCGACTCTCTTCGCCTCTGCCTCCCATGCAAAAGGATCAAGCTGCCACTGCCACTCCGCTGCTGTCACCGACAAGTATTTAGTGGGTGTTTAGAATGAAAATTGATGCTCAGGTGTTAATATTGTGTTTAATGTGGCAGTACCATGGTTCTGAATCAAGATTGATGGCGTTTCGTTTTTTTCTTTCTTTTATTTTTAAGTGTTAGTGTTGGATGTGGTACCTAAGGTTGGAGAAATGGATTTATTTGTAGTCGGCACAGGGAAGACTTCCAATTCCCACTCTCCCCCAACCCCCCGCGATGCCTTCCCCCTCTCCCTCTCGCCCCAAATCCACACCCCATTCCCAATTACCACTCCCCCCCCCCTGATTGACTTGGGGAGCAGGATCTACAAATCGGGCTGGAGGAGGCACTGGCAAGGCCGAGGGAGGGAGGGAAAGGATGAGGCTCGAACGGGGGAGAATTTGGGACGAAAGGCATCGCCGGGGGGGGGGGGATTGGGAATTGGGAGCGGGGTGGGGAATTTTGGGGCTGGGGGGAGGGGGTATCGCTGGGGGGTGGAGGGGAGGAGGGCAGAGGGAAATTTAGGGGGCCGAGGGGGAGATTGGGCAGGCTAGGGGAGNGGGGGGGGTTGCTGTCCACGTGCCTCGCACGTGGTGGTTAAAAATTGTAAAATTTTGGAATTTTGACCTAGCGCTGACATGTGTTCCTGTCAGGAATGGCTATAAACCCCGAAGCACATTGACAAAGCATAAATTATCCACCAAGCTCAAAGTAAAAGAAAATTATCCACTTACCAAACCCCAATATAAATAGTATATTGGAATGACCTTTTAAATGGTATATATTTAAAGTTATAATATTTTAAACATTTTTTTGTACTTGGTAGTAAATAATGTTTAATATGCCAACAACCACATATCATTAATGATGCTAGATATGAATATTCACCAACCAATTAACTTCAATCTTCTCTTGATGCTAAAGTCATTTCCAGGAGCCTTCTAACAACTCCAACATTGCATCTCGAAAGCAAGTATACCCAAGGTTCAATGCTCTCTTCTTATCTTCATTTTGTTTAGTTTCTTCAACTGGGAACATATTTTGAGGAAGTTAAGAATTGATATTAGTACATATATAGCTATGAATTTTACTTACTGCATTTAGGGTTTACTAGTACATATAAACTTACTCACAAATTTTTAATATGAAGAGCTCAAAAAATGCTTGCCAATATATAGATGTTACTCCATCTCTCTTTCAATTTTTTTTTCTGCAAATTTTTGGACCAAATTTTTTTAGTTTCCTATTTCTAATTAATATGTTACTCCCTCTTTTTCTTTTGTTTTCGTTCTCCGTACAAAATTATAGTTTCCTTATTACAATTTTTGCTTATTGCATTGGACAATATTCATGGATCAATATAAACTTTGAATATTTTTACAGTCATAGTAAATTAGCAATATTCCTAAATAATTGAACTTTAAAAGTTTTTCATATAAGTGATTTTTTCTCTATGTAAACGTTTAGTATAAAGTTAACACAAACCCATAAAAACCAATGATTTAGTATTACCATATTACAAAATATGTTATCTTTCATATAAATGGTTTATATTTTATTTTTAGGGTTTAGATGTTTAGTAAAACATATCCCTGTGTTAGAAAATATTATTTAGTGTGAGTTATTGATTATATGTTTATGGTGTATAATTGTAGTTATTGTGGTAAATGCTGTAAAATGCAGGAGATGCATTGTAAGTCTTTTAGAATTTCGAGCATCGATCTAAATGTTGATCAATGCACTGAAGATAAGTCGGTCTTCATAGATAACAAAGTTTCAACTGCTGAATTCAGAAATGGAAAAAAATATGCTTATTTGACTGATGCAGACATGCTTGGGCAAGAATTTGAGTCCCTTGAAGATGCAAATGAATTTTATGCCACATATTCAAAGATAATTGGATTTGGTGTCAGGAAAAATCAACTTAAGAGAGATAAAAATGGAAATATCAGAATGCGTACATGGGTATGTGATAAGGAAGGCTATCGAAAAAATGAGTGGTTGCACAGAACCAATAGACAAAAGCAACCGAGGCCATTAACAAGGGAAGGGTGTGGTGCTGCATTTTGTGTAACTAAGAACAAGATGGATGGAAAATGGGTTGTAACTAGATTTGTGTCAGACCATTCACATGAATTGCTTGTCAGTATTGAGGTACCCTTTATCCGATCGAACCGATGCGTGCAAAAAATAAATTTGGAACAAGCTAAAGGAATGCACAACGTAGGCATTGGAACAAGTAAAATCATGGATTACATGGTGGACCATGCTGGAGGATACGACAAAGTTGGCTTCACAAGGAAAGACTTGAAAAATACACTTATGGCTGAAGGCAAATGTGATATCATGGATACGGATTCAGAAATAGTAATTGCATATATGAGGGCAAAAGTAGAGATGGATCCTGAACTATTTTGCAGGTACACAGTTGACTCAGATAATAGACTTGCAAACATATTCTGGACCGACTCAACAAGTCTTTTTGACTACTCTTGTTTTGGTGATGTCTTGGCTTTTGATGCAACATACAAAACGAATGCATATGGAAAGCCATTAGTGATACTAGTCGGTGTAAACAATCATCATCGGACAACCATTTTTGGTATGGCATTATTGGTTGATGAAACAGTGCATACATATACATGGGTATTGAAGACGTTTTTGCTTGCAATGAACAGTAAGCATCCTCATTCCGTTGTCACCGATGGAGATAAAGCAATGCGAAAAGCTATTATGAATGTGTTTCCTAATTCATACCATCGGTTGTGCACATGGCATCTTGAAAGAAACGCTCAAGTAAACTTACACGATGTAGACGTCGTCAGGGCATTTACAGACTGTATGCTTGGTGAATATACTCCAGAAGAGTTTGAGCATCGTTGGTTACGCATGCTAGACAATTTTAGTTTGCACAATAAGGAATGGTTGACAATGATGCGCAAGACACGCGATATTTGGGCTGAAGCATTCATGAAAGGTCAATTTTTTGCCGGGATGTGAAGCACTCAACAATGTGAGAGTATGAACGCGTACTTAAATAGATATATGCAGTCCCGACAAAAGTTATACGAGTTTATGATAAGTATTGATAGGGCTATTTCAAGGATGCGAAACCAGAAAGTGAATGATGATGTTAAAAGTAAAAGTACGACTCCAGTAGCTATTACTGACCTTCATCAGTTTGAGAAACATGCTGCAAAAGTGTACACAAGGCGAATATTTAAAAAAGTTCTCATACAGATTAAGGAACATGCAGTTCTTTTCACAACTAATTGCATAGAGTATGGAGGTATGCGTGTATACACGTTGACAAAGCATATGCATCCAGAATTAACTTGGAATGTTGTGAACTATTACAATCAACCACACATACAATGCTCATGTAATATTTTCGACAGCATCATAACTCATTGCAGTCATTTATTTTATGTAATGAAAGTGGAGAACATTGGAGAGATTCCTGATTCATTGATGCTGAACAGTTGGCGAAAAGATGCAAAGAAAGGTAGGGTTCAATGTCCTGGTGTACACGAGTTTTCTGATGAAGCTGCAACATCTCTTCGATATGGCTCATTGAGTGTGGACTGTTACAAACTGTGTTTATTTGCATCCAAGACAGATGATGGATTTAAAGAGGCAAAATTGGAAGTGGCCCAACTAACTAGTCGTATGGAAGAATACAAAAACATGTATGAAGAAACAAAACTCTGCATGGGAGACATAACAGGGAAAAAGAAGCATAGTATAAAGGATCCATTGGTTGTGAAAAACAAAGTTGGATATGCAGGGAAAACAAGTAAGGTGGCAAAAGAACGGCGATGTAGTAAGTGCAAAATGGTTGGGCACACAAAGCGCACATGCAATACAAAACGCGGCAATGACAATATTGATACATCATTGCAGGCCAACTCATATGGTAAATGGTGGTGGGATGGCCAAAGGTATGTATAAAATTTAACCTTTGAAGACTAAGGTGCAAAATAATTGTAACATAGAGTATATATCTGTTGGTTTCCATTGTGATATACATAAAAAGATTTAATTAGGGTTTAATTCACTTATTTCTAATGTTATTTATGATTGTGTCTTATCTACAAGTTCTACAAATGCAGGAAAAAATTCAGTCATTTATTAGAGTTTAAGAAAAACTTTGATACTGGCAAGATTCTGGTTTCAACTTATATTCTATCAGTTTGGCACAATTGATGTTAACCCCTTTTAGCTATTGCAATTCATGAAAATAAATAAGAATCTTTTGCGAAAAAAAAATTTGTTATGACTTTTTTATTGTTCTAACTGTTTTCAGTATTATCTTCATAATGTAATCCTTAAGTTACTGTTTGCTATTCTATGTATTGAGGATGTTCATTGGCTCTGTGAAAAGGGTTCGGTTAGGATGATGTTTAGTTTCCTTGTATTTTCTTGTATAATTATAAAGTCTACTTAATATTGTCATTGCAGCTTAAAGATTTGATGAGTGAAATGAGAGAGTTTTTGGCAACTTTAGAAATGTCCAAAGTCTTTAAAGGCCAATCACAATTCCTATGGCCGACTCCAAGTGTTTGTGTGCTGGAAATTATATTGTAAGAAGTTAGTAGTTTGTTGGAATTGTTTTGAGGAAGTTATTTTAATGTATCTTCCTTTCTACTTATGTCTCTCTCATGCATTATTCTTTTTCTCTTGCACTATGTTTTATGCTTGTTATATATATTATTTAGGGTATATTTTACAAGCATCCCTCTAGTTAGCTTTTTTGTACACAAAACAAAAGACGGTGGTTATGACCATCAACAGGTATATTATTTTATATTTGCACTTGATCTATTGATATGCTTGTAAAGGCAATTAGTTATCTATTGGCAAGGAGCTTTGGATGGTGGCTTGGATATTCCTCACAGTGAGAAGAGGTTTGCTGGTTTTTTGAAAGATAGTAAGCAGCTAGATGTTGATGTGCACCGTAAGTATATTTACGGTGGCCATGTTGCCTCGTTTATGAGGGTATGGATTGAGTGTCATGCTGCTTTCTCTATTGTTTTTGTCAATATCCTAAGTAATTTTAGATTGGTTGATCTTTATATATTGGTCATGTAGAGTGTGCTTAAAGATGAACCATAAAAATATCAGTCTCACTTTAGTGAGTACATCAAAAGAGGTATTGAGGCAGATAACATTGAGGAACTGTACAAAAAAGTTCATGCTGCCATCCGTGCTGATCCCACAGCGAAGAAGTCCAATAAGGAACCACCCAAGGTGCACAAGCGGTATGTATTAAATTTAGTGTCTGACTTTGTACTATCCATTTTTACATTCTGTTTTTGATATTTTGTGTTTACAGTATATATAAAAGCAGACTTCATAAATATAGCTTTTTCATTTTGCTCACTTGTTTTTCCTTCTTTAAGTAGAGAATCTTATGGTAGTTTCTCTTTTTCTTTGTTTGAGGTTCAACTTAAAGAAGCTCACATATGAAGAGAGGAAAAACAAGTTGATTGAGCGATTGAATGCCTTCAACTCAGCAGGTGGAGCTGATGACGATGATGAGGATGACGAATGAAGAAGATATTGTCAAACTAGTTTTGTACAGTTGCTGCCTGCAGCTAGATATTAAGTTTGTTTTATTTATCTTGAGATTTTGGTTAATTTTTGCTGAATTGGAGATACAAACTAGAAATGTGGTTCTAAATGTTTTAGTACATCTAAGTGTTTTCTTTAGTAGATGGCAAAGTAATGATCTGATTAAATGGTTCCACCTCAATTTATATTTATATATATATGCACGATTTTGCTAATTTTTTTTCTTTTCAATTTCATTTTTTCATTTTTGTAATTTTTGTGAGGAAGGATGCATAAATTTGTAATCTATGTGAGGGTTTGTAGGTAGAATGTGCATCCTTCTGGTTATTGATGGTGATGAATGGCAAAAATTGTACAAAAAGGTTCAATCTTTCAATGCTTGTGTTTCCCCCGTCCCTATACCCTAATTTTAGGAATATAAGCTGTTAAGTTATTGCTGGAAAATAACGAATGTTTAAGAAAAAAAAAATCTTGCCTACAAATCTTTCTTTGAGAAATAACTAAACTTACCAGTCATTTAAAAAATAAAATCCATAACAATAATTTATGGTTATTGTGAAAAACTATGATAATATTCATATATATAATTAATTGAATGATATTACAAAACAGAGGGTAATTTTCAAACTGAATTGAGGAATGATGCTAAAAGCAATGATAAAAGCCAAAAGCAAATCACAACTATAGACTAATGACTACAATTTGACAGCCAGATCAGTCAGATTTAACATATAGATGCGATCAAATATTTTTGTGAAACTGAAATTGAACATCTTTGTAGTAATACACTATTAGTGTATTACAAGGGTAAATGCTTTACGCAAGATAGTATCGATGTTGTAGATAAATCCATCAAGCGCTAATGAAATAAAAACTTACATAGCATGTAAAACTATTATATTCAAGTTATGATTAAACTCCTTACTTGCTCATAAATGTGGAAATGGAAAAACAAAAATGAGTTCAAAGCAAGGACAAAAGCACTTTAGTTAACAGTATTAGTTAAATTTTAGAATGAAAACAGTAACATAAGAATTAAGAGATAAGCATTACATCTTCTAATTTCAAATTCAGTTTGTGAATTTTTTTCTCAGCAATTTCACCTCGAGCTTCTAATCCATCTTTTTTCATGTCTTGCATTTCTAATACCTTCCTTAGTCTCGTAGCCTGTCATAAATAATGAAAACTTAGTAATGTAAAAAAAAAACATCACAATAAAGGAATCTTATGTTTCTATGAAAAAACTTACCTGCTTCTCAAGTTCAACAGCTTGCAAATGTAACTTGCTACCCATAAGCTTCTTACCATCTAAAGATCATTGCTGCTATTTGACAAAAAGACAGGACAGTGATATTATTATTATTGATCTTGTTGGGGTTTAGGATTCAATTAACTGGTCTAACAAAGAGACACATGAAATTGCTTTGCTACATTGTAGAATGGCTAATCTTTTCCTTAGAGACTATCAAATCTTACAAAGTTCTACAGACAACATCTAAGCACCAGTCCTTGTTATAAAGAAATGAGCTAAAAGTCTAAAACATAGTTTCCTGCCAAGGAAGAAAAAGAGTAACTTTTTCAAACACACATTTTCCTTATTTTTAATCAATTTTCATGGAGCAAAATGGTAGCTTCACTCGATTTTTTTCCTGAAAAACCTCTAATAGAGACACTAAAACCTCACCTGGAAAGATTCTCCCATAATGCTGTATGGATTTTCTTTACTTATCTTCTCCATCTGTCTAACACTTTCCTCCTTGTTTCTCAATTCCCGGTTTCTCTCATCGATGCTTAATTCTTCATCAACATGGGAAAAAGGGATACAATTCAGTCAAAGAGTACAATTGACAAAGCAGTATGTCAGTCATACATCCTTAACTATCAAGTTATCTTAGTAGGACACTGCAAACTACATATCAGTCATTTGGAAACTTAGTTAGATCAACCAAACATAAAACCTGAATGATAACACACTTTTCTGATAAACATGTGTATACTTGACCATCATAAAAAAATAAAATAAAATAAATACCCAAAGCCATACTCATTTATCAAATCAGAAGTTAAAACGAAAACGAGCCGAATTACACCATCAAATTGAGACCCAAATTATACATTGCCAACATGAGGACCCTTCACGTTCTAAGGATAATTTGTTTTTGTTTGTTTTATTTTTCCTATTCCTCAATCCAGTATGCCAAAGCCTAGCATGAACAAGTAAATGATTATTTCCATAGGACAATTTTATGGTGGGATTGCACTTTACATATAAAATTTATAGAAATCTAAGGTTCTAATTCCCATTCAGTATCATTAACATGTAGACAAAAATAGAGTTGGCGTCAGAAATCAAAAGAAAATATAAACAATATGATCAATAAAAAGTAATAAAAAAAACACACACACAAAAAAACAATATTGAGAATGCATATTATATATAATCAGAGAATAATTCGAACTCCGCTACCCCTGCCATTGACAAAATAGTCTATGACCACTAGTGTATTAGCCTCCTTCAAAGGGTGATGATCATAAAGTCCATATGAATAACAATATGCTATGCTAGGATTTACAATTGCTCATGCCAACATAATCAACGGAAGATGTAAGCAAGGCTATCGAATGAATTCCATGACAATCAACAGTAAAAATTAAAATGTAATAAGGCACCAAAAACATGATCGAAAATCTAGTTTGAAGTAGATTTTTGTGAGAGGTACTTACAGTCTGACCCAAGTTTGCCTAGCCATCAACAGAGAAAAGGATTTTTAATGCAGTACTAAGACCAAGAACCTGAAGCTTTCCCCAAAGTCGACACTTCTCACATCCTACACAGTCCATCAGTGCGTTGAAATGTATGAACATAATTTGATGTCACAAGTTTGGTCTAATATTTCCAAAATCAGAGGGAAGGTGGACATCAAAAGAGAAGATCACATCATTTAGTAGCATCTCCAGGAAAGTATATATAAATAGACTGGTAAAAAGTGAAGGAAAAAAGAAAACGATAGAGGGGTTTCGACTCGAACATTTGATAACAGTTCAAAATGAAGTCTTTTCTATTCAGAACAAATTATTATGATACTATGAGCTGCAACAGAGGGTAATTTTCTTCATCGAGCTGGATAAAACCAATTTTTAAATTCTAGGAGCTGCAAAAAACAAACCATTTATATGAGCAAATAGTCCACTATAAACCAATCCCGGAACACAGAATGACCAAACCAGACTAGCATTTATATTTTCCCACTCCTCTAAACCCTAAAATGATCATGGAAATTTTGGCTAGTTCAATAAACCTTCAGCTATACAAAACAGAAAGTTCTAACTAAAATATGTTTATTTAGGCCATTCATGACAATCATGAACTGTTCCTCTTTTATTTGAACAAATATCTTTATTTCTCTCTATCTCTCTTTTTCTCTTTTTGGAACAATGGCATTTCTAATTATAAATGATAACCAGTGAACACCAAAAATGTTAAAATAACAAAAAAGATATTGTTTTATAGATAGTGCTGTAATTAAGTAATGAAATTATAGATAGTGCCAAAAACTCACCTTCAGGAGCATATGCTGAAATCAATTGCCCCAAACTAAGTGCAAGATGTTCCTACTAGCAACTCCATTGATAGCATTTATTTCCTTTCGGTATCTTTGGAACATAAAAACAGATCTAAAACTATGTATAAAGCCTACTGTTACAATCAGCACACCATTAAGAAATGGTGTCTCCTTGGGTATCTACTAATAGACAAAAATATAACAGTTCCTTAACGAACATAAGTTTACCATGAACAAAAAAAGTCTACCTGTACTTATGCGCATTTAGCAGGCATATCAAAAAAGCTAAAAGAACAATATTATCAAAAGTATTTCATTTACAATCACAAAATGGTCAAATGGATATGGTCTAGATATTCTTTTTCCCTTTTTTGGATGGTCCACCCTTGTTTTTTTGACGTACATGTGCAAGACATTGGCTGCAATGTCTTCATGATGTTTTGCAGCCGCATGCATTAAGCCGTAATAATTCTGATTATTACTTTCACTCACTAGCTCCAATGCAATATTCCACCTTTCCGCAGCCGAATCAAACTAAACAACAACAGAAAGTCAATGAATAAAGTAAATCAATCTCAAATTAAGTAATGAAATAAATAGCTTACATGTTCATTTGGATCGTTAATCAAGGAAGACTCTTCCATAAACTTCATGACATATACTCCACAATCATGCCCGTTATCTTGTTTCCGAATACATGTTGCTGGCAGCAGCTGCAAACTTCCAAAATAACATTTTTGCTGGAAAAGTTTACTGCATTCATTCATCAAGACTATGTCTACAGCCTCCAACTGTCATTCAAATCCAAAAATGGCATCTAATTAGAAGGGCAAACAAATTATAATTTGAAGAGGTATGTGTATATAAAAAATGGTATAACTTACGATAGTCTCTGTACATCTTGCACGAGCTACTTTTGTCATGGGACTTGGGAAAGAATCCCAAATCTCAGCAGCTTTATCTTTCACTGACACGATCAATAAAAACCAATGACCAACCGTGTCATGGATGGGGAGGAATATCTGTATATCATAATGACCAAAGTTAGTCAATATATATGCTGTCCATCATAGTATTGTTGTTGTATAATAATAAATATGTCAAAAGTACTGACAGACCTTTTCACAAAGCGCCACCGGCCCCATGAAACATTTTTTCATGTTCCATTTTTTTGCAAAATTAGCAACAGCCGGTTTACTACTCAGTGCCTCTTCCTAACAGTGTGAAAGATATGGTTTCAGCTTTAACATAAGACATTTAATGTGAAAATATCAAAATGATAATTAATTAAGGTTTCAAATTTTCATACTTGAAAATGGGGTGGTAAATACCACTTCCGAGGCTTGTCTCCATTCACCTTTTTTTCAAAAATGTCATGCGTTTCACAAATGCGCAAATGACCTTCATAAACCATAAAATAAGTGACTCAACAATATTGTTAACTTAATATTGAACATACGAAAGATTATGATTAAAAAGATCATTCGCTAACAATTAACTTACTTCCCTTGCAATCCATTTTTACAGAGCCAACGACAACAAATCCCAACGAGTATAATGCAACATCTCGGTCTTAATGAGCATCTCACTAGTAAAATGACAAAAACAAAAAATAAACAACAATAATTACAATTTAATATAAATAGAAGACACAAATCATAATAGACAAAATGCATTACAAATTAAACATACCCTTTATCAAGATCAGGATCAAACATATACTGCAATAGTTTAAAATCTCTATCGGGCAAGTCTTTTGGAATTTGAAACGGACCAACACGATCACGATTCATAGTAGTCCAAGGTGACCGTGCATATCGGGTTTGTTTCCTTTGCATTTCTGTTTGCAACAAAATTGGACTACGTCTGCCCATAGTTCTTTTCTTCTCTCCCTACACAGGAAATAGATAACAAAGTTACATATTATATAGCAAACTTTAAAGTAAACATATACAAAAAAAATGTCATACAACCTCCGTTGGTACAATGGCATGGACCAATGCATCAAGTTTTTCCTCGAAAGCAATATCAGCAAATGAAGAGGAATCATTTATGATGACATCATCGACAACATTTTTCTTTGGTGCTTCATCTTCGGTTGAAACAAACACGGTCATGGGCTGTGTCATAACGGGTATGGCATCGTCATTACTTTGATTTGGTTCTTTGTTGTCAGCTTTTTGTGCACTTGGTGGTGTGATGTTGACATCATTAGCTTCTGGTCTTGATGACACAGCATTAAGCACTTTCGCAAGCTGATCAGTCACCTGCACCTGGTAAGTTGCAAAGTCCACTTTAAGACCTGCAACATCTTGTTTCAACTGCTGAATTTCAGCTTTGAGGCCATCAACATCTCTCTTTTCTGCATATATTGTTGCATCTGGACGCCGAATTTCTGTTGCTTCAAATCTGGTTTCAAACTGCAGTTCCCTTGTTGTAACCTACAAATATGTTATGAACAATATATATCAACATTTAATGACAAACACATTAAAAAAAATAGTCAATTATATACCTTCTCCTATCCAAGACCACCAAATTTTTTTAACTGCAATCTGAATTTTTTTTGGGCTTTGCCTCCCCATGCCTGAATGGGAGCCAGTGCTCTGTCAACAATCGGTTTGTCCAGCCACACAACATCGAAGTAAAATAGCTGCAGCACATAAAATGCACAAATTTGTTATGCATAAAATCATGGATTATATAAGAGAAGACTGGCATTCACGTTGTGTAATAAATGAAATACAATTAATGAGTAAAAATATACCTGCACGATCAGTACACAACCACTAATGTATGACATATTGTCAGCCTTGTACCGGCTGTCACCCTCAACCATGTTATTGAACGTCCAAGTGGCCCAATTTTTGTTCACAATACCATCATTGTTTAGCAAAACATGAAGATAAGTAAATGGTACAAACACACTAGAATTGGGATTAAGAATCGTTCCCATCAGAAACAATGTGAAAACCATTTTAAAATCATCATTTACAATATTTGACCTATCAGACAAAATATTTGCTAGGTCAGAAATGCGGATGCCTGGAATAGCTGAACTAAACTTATTCTTCAGCTCATCTATGGCCTCCATTGGACCACTAATATCTACTGGACATCTACCATATTTTAACCCAATCAATCTCTCAACGTCCTTCGAACCTAGTGTGTACCTCCTACCATGCAATTCTATGGTAGCGGTGCTAGGATCAAACTTATCTACCAGCCATGCTATCAATTTTCTATCTATACCACTAGTCTTACCACATATCAAAGAACCAAACCCAAGACCTTGAATACACTTCTTCCTATCATCGGTAAACAACTCAACTAAACCTCACAAACGTTCAGGGGAACATCTTGTATTTAAACTCCCTATCTTTGTTGGGGCAATCTGTTATGCAGCTTCACTAGATGAAGCGAGGGAGACCTTAGCTGGAGGAGGAGAGACTGGTTGAGTAGGCGCAGCAAATTTTGCTTTCTCACCAGCGGACAGCTTTTTCCAATTATCTCCTATACGCTTCATGACCTGAAATAATCAAAATTGATAATTAGATTTGTTGCCCTTCATAGCATGTACCTCAACCAAGTAAAAGTATGAAAAAATTTACCTTTTTATCAATTTTGACAGCTTTTTGCTTAAGTAGTCCTACCTCCCTATTACTGCGAAATTTTTAAATTTCAGACTTTTGTTAACTAATTCAAATTACATATTTCAATTTACATGGAGAAATTTATCAAAAACATATAGTTACAGTCAAACTCACTAATAGTTTAGCTATGGCCTTGAATATGGATTTGCAACAACACTGTCATCATTTGTAGCGTTCTTTCTCCCTCTCTTCCTTTTCAAACCAGCATCACCAGCTGCTGTCATTTTACCCTTATCATTGTGCTTTAAATTATCATCCATTGCACCTACAATATTTATGTCAAGTAACATTATATATGAACATATTTTGTGTATGCTAATTAAAAGTTTGATGGAAACAAAAAGAACTTATAACAAAGGACAATAAAGCAGCAGCTCAGTAAAAGGACGATAGGGATCTGGAAAGTAACTTGCAAGGACAGCAACGGCTGATTCTCGGTATGCCAACCTCAGTTTTAATTCCTCTGAAATTTTAGTATTATCTTCCTGGCCAGTTACAAAGGTTCCCTTTTGCTGCAAGTAGTTATAAAAAGGAATAAAAAAATAAATGAGAATATGAAACAGTAAGCTAACCTAACATGAAAAATGCTCAATTTTTCCCAACTACAGAGATATAAATCAATGCCAATTATAGATTATTATGGACAGAATACAATGTCCATAGAAACTTTGGGGAAATTTACAGAAATAACAAATATTTGGTTCACAATACAGACTTTTACAATGAAAGTTTAGGAATTTCATAACAAAACAATAATGCAAGATACATCATTTAAAGTAATAAGTTTCACAAAATTGGGTACGAATAAAAATTTATGATGCATAATGTAAATCTGGCAATAACAATTATAATTTTAGTAAACATAATACAAAATAATATTTATATGATTAATACAATTTTAGCTCATGCAATAAAAACTCAGTAGTAATCTTTCTACTTAATGAGGCGTGTTTCATTTTCTTTAAGTTAGACATGCCAAGACGTTTAATTTAAAAAATAGATATACTAAAAATAAAAATTATTACCAAACCACATTCTATTGCCTTGCATTAGTTGCATAAAAATAAACTATTGCACTGGTCAAGGTAAGATTAAACCTTGAAAACATGTGTATGCATAATCATATGTATTAAAAAGTCAACCATGTGTTCTGTCATCCAAAACAGTGAACATGGAATGTATTACTTACTGAGATGCATAATCGACCTCCAAATTATTTTTAATCTAAAGTAATGTAAAATGAAAAACATAACAATAATAAAGGAATTTGAATATGGTATTGCATTGATCAATTCTAATGTCATCACTTGAAAACTATCATCCTTCAATATGTAATTTTTTAGGCAGAGAATTGGGCTGTCTAAATCCTCTCGAATATGTAAGCAAACAAAATTATGACAACCAATTTGAAGAAAACATAAAATTTTGATCTTAAATATCAAAGTGTTACAACAAGGTAATTTGTATGCTTGTTTGCTCCTCTAAATAATTACAAACAAAGAAAACCACATTAGAGAACCTAAACAACCACCAGATGGATAAATGTAGTAACTAGACACAGAGAAAATATTTCTAAAATTGAATCTATAACCAGCATCATCAGTGAATACAACAAGACTGATAACATAAACATAACAATTCTTTTGTTTTTCACAACATAACAGTTTGGTTATGGAAGCAAACACATAAACTCCCAAGACAACACCAAAACAAAAACAAAAATAAAACATGAAAAAAAAATCACAGCAATAAAGGGGAAGTGTGATGAGAAAAGTCATACCGCTAAAGGCAATCCCAGAAGAAGCAACAACACAGGTATGAATGACAGTGTTTTCCTGCCTAGTAAAGGGTTGTTTCAATAATCCAGAGTTATACAAAAACTTGGTCCGCAGGGCTCGGGGAAGGGGGGTGGGTGCGATGGGGGAGGGGGCTNCGATGGCTTCCCCGCGCAACCCACCACTGCGCCCCTCCTTTCGCAAAATGTGGAGCTGGCAGCTTCTTCTTTCCAACCATGTTGGTGACAGCCTGTGGAGCAGCCCATATCGCCGAGAAACACGATGAATCCGGTCAGCCTCTTATTTGAAATTGCCAGATTCTGGCAAGAAATCGGCCAACCCACCACCCGGGAAAGGTTGCCCATGTTGCCCTCTACCCTTCCCCTCCAAGTTCTGGCTGTGAAACCTTGTGGATCGCCGGAAAACTTGAAGAAACCGGCGAACGTATTTCCCCTTGGGTCATCGGATTTCGGCGGTTTCCGATTGCGGGGTATGTCATTTTCCTTCTATTTTGGACCCCCTAAACCCGAATCCACCATCCTTTCTCCCCAAATCCTCCTCAATTGAGCAGTGTGATGGATTGGTGTTGAGTCGCGACTTTCTGGCCATTTTCAGGCCATCACCAGCGGTGTTGGGCAAGGTAATTTTAGTATTGCTTTCTACACTCCTCAAGCTTCATTTTGATATATAATTTGCATATTATAATTGAGTATTTGAAATTTACTTAATTTTGAGCTATGTTGGTGATAGCTGTTAAAAATGGAAATTGTTTGGTGATTTTTATAATTAATATATGAAGCTTGAATTTATGTTGAATGATTATCATGAGTTGAGAGCAATTATGAATTGTGGGTTGGAATGGTCTATGAGGAATGTAATAACTATAAATAGTTATGTATATGTGAGTATGTGTATATATATATATACATTGAATGTGTATAGTTTTGTAATGGTTGTTTGCTTAAAGTGTGGATTTGATGTTTTAATGATGAGTGGATGAATTGTAAATGGTAGATTAATGATTGTTGATGTGTTTTTTTTATTCAATGGAATTTCAAAGATTATATGTATATGATTGTGAGGATTGTTGTTGGTGATATGGAAATTGTGGGATGCATAATGGAGATGTTGTACAGTGATGTGGATGGTGATAGTTATGATGTTGGAGAGGGTACCCTCGGCTAAATGAAAGCCTTTTAAACTCCATTCCCGCCACGATGCCTAAAGACTAAGGATCATGATGATGGTTACCCAGTACCCCATTTCCGCCACGATGCCTTGGGGCGAAGGATCGTGATGATGGTTACCCTTTACCCATATATCGCCACGATGCCTTAGGGCGAAGGATCGCGATGATGGTTATCCTTCTTTGTGATATTAAATTGTTAATGAAAATTGTATGATATATATATTATCTGGTTATTTTCTCTAGAATAAATACATGCATATTCATACACGTGTTTAAATGAATATTTTATTTATGGATTTAAAGTAAATGTTTGTGAATGTGATCAGTTTTGTGTGAATTCAAAAATGTGTGATATCTATGATTGATGACTACTTGGGCGATGGGATATACTGCCNCTACGTACATATTATGCACTATATATATCCACCCTTAATTTACTATAATATTTATAACTATATATGATTTATATATCCTTATTTTTTTCCCATATTAGACTCCAAGAACTCACTCTTAAATTTAAATTCCATCACTCCTCTCTTATAAAACACAAATAAAGGTATTCGATAGGTATGCATATATAAATAATACGAATCAAGAAAGGATCACCATAAACTCAAACTCTCCTAAAAACCTTCCACCACGCCTCTTCGCTTACTGCCCTGCGGATTACGAACACTCACCAGCACCACATCGTCAAGCACCGGTCCACACAGAGAAGAGAAGTCATCACTCCTCATGGTGTAAAACGTACTGAAGAACATAATCCTCGTCCGATTAGCTTCGGCAAAGAACCTGAGCACGGCCCGCTTGTATCCGCCTTTGCCTTTGGACTCGTACGGTACCTTCACCGTGGCTCTTCCGGCGAAAGCCTCGACGACCATGGAACCCTCGCAGGAGTTGCTGGCATCTCCAACGGAGAAAGAAAGCGTGTAGGTCTTGCCGATGATCGTCCTAACCACCTGTGCAATGGCACTCTCCTTTCCGGCCACCAGTTCCACGGCGCGTTTGCCTTCCGGCACAGAGAAGTGCATGGAGTCGAGATATTTGACTGCTTTCAGGGACTCCACCATCCATCCTGGTAATGGGGAGTGCTCGTCTTCGATGTTCGGTGGGATTAGGACTCCCCATGATGCGTTCGGGAAGATGTAGGGACCTTCTTCGAAGCCTTGGTTTTTTATCAAGTTCTCTGTTCAAAAAATAATATTAACTATTACTAAATATTGAATCTGCAATTTTAAATATTATATTAAATTATAATTCTCTTAGAAACTTAAATATATAAAAATATAAAAAACTCAGTGGAAAACATTAATAGAAGAAAATAGCAGCCACAATGGTTGGTTAGCAATTATTGATAAACGAACCTGAAATGAAAAAAAATAAAAAATAAAAAATAAAAACAACCCATCTGTGGTTTTTAAATTCATCTGCTTTTCTCTGATTTTGGAGAGAATTGCAGGAGTGAATATCTGCAAAGGAAAATTTTACACCAAAGTAGACCCACTGCATTAATATGGGGAAATATTAATAATTATAGTTGGACCGTCACATTTTTAGCAAAAAAAAAAATAGTTGGACCGTCACATGGAGAACAATTGAGGCCGAATGTATTAGCAATGGCACGAGGGTCATTAATTCAGTGGGCTAAACTGTTTAAACTGAAAGTTGCAAGTGAATAGTGATATTTTACCAGAAAAGAGAAACCAGCTTAGGTAGTATATCATTATAATTTAACATGTATTGCAGTTCTATAGCACTACAATTCACCAAAAAAAAAAAGTTCTATAGCACTATCCATATTGCAACCAAAAAAAATTATTGCAACCGATACATGTAAAATTTGACATGAGTTATAAATGTTCGATAAATTAATATAATCTTAATATATCAAAATATTAAAAGGAAAATAGAAACATTAAATAATATCATATTTTTGTATCTACAGTATTATTTTTTTAATTATATATGTTAAAAAAAATTTGGAGATAAAAAAGTACTCATTTACTACTTAATAAATAATAACTTGACTTTTATTACCAAAATAATAATAATAATAATAATAATAATAATAATAATAATAATAAGGGTACAGTGTAACTGCGACCTGAGCACTCAGCAGGATGAAATTTTAATACAGGGAAGGGTAAGGGGACCCTGTTTTTCTCTTTTATATTTTTTTGTAGTTTTAGAGAATAATTGCGTCTGCCCTATCAAATTATTTTTGTAAGGAATTTAT
The DNA here is from genome assembly GCA_003254975.1 of Ochetophila trinervis. Taxonomy (NCBI): domain Eukaryota; kingdom Viridiplantae; phylum Streptophyta; class Magnoliopsida; order Rosales; family Rhamnaceae; genus Ochetophila; species Ochetophila trinervis. The sequence goes on along the minus strand of QANX01001944.1, from coordinate 530,805 downwards.
GGTTGGTCTGGCAACTATAAATAGAGTGAAGGCTATCACGACTGATCAATCAATAGCTGTTCATTTAGCATGCGTGGATCCAAATGCACAGATAGAGACCCATGCCATACTCTCTCTACTACTATAATTTAACATGTTCGATCGATTTAACACAATAAAAATGAGTAATTAGAATAAATTATTTTAATATAAACATGTTTGGAATATAAATTTGTAAAAGAAAAGATTTTAAAGTTTTTATTATTTTGGTTACATATAAATGGGAACAGCACAGACACCTTTCTTTTGTTCTTTTTTTTTTTTTGTCCTTTTTTATTATTATTATCTTTTTAACATTGAGAGTAGGGCAATCCAATATAGAATTATTGTCTAAAACAGTAGTGATTTTTTTAGTTGTTGTGGCACAGACATACACATGTTCTGTTATTTATTTTGTTTGGTGAATTACACATGTTATGTTTTGATATAACAGTTAAAGGAAATTATTATTAAAAAAAATTTAAAAAAACTACTTTTTTATTCTTTATGTAGTCTCTATATATGCATGTAACAATATACGCATTGGACGATGTAGTACTATACCCATTAATCCTATATAATAGAGAACTAATTATTTAAAAATAAATAAATAAAGAGAGAAATTACTGTTTTTATTGTGGTAAATTTGAGAACTTACTGTTGCTTGGTCTAGGGGGATAGAGAGCCTTAATGGCAACCGAATCAATAAGGGGACCACAAGCCGGGTCCTCCTCCACACCCGGATTATGAATAATAATATCTACCTCCTCGGATTCAGCTTGGAAAGCCCAAGAGTATGAATCCCACCCTTTGCTGCTGTACAATGTTTGGATTGGCAGCACTCCAGAGTCCGGTGCAACGGTGACGTTTAGTCTCTCCTCTTGAGCACATGTCCTAGCCGCACTAAACGTAAGTGAATAGTACAGCCCCTTTATTACCTGTATCTTTTGCTTTATTGATGCCTCGTTTCCTAGCCTCACTGCAAAGGCTCCCTCTGGCACCACCAACAACATGTCCCCTTGCTTTTGGCCCGATTTTATGTACTCGACGAAGCCGGAAATTTCCCACTTCGGTATGGCATACCGGCTGGTCACCACCGTGCCTTTCATCTCCGAGGCCTTGGGACCCCACTCGAAATTGCCATTGTTTATCAGACCTGATAAACACCGATAGCATGACCACTACTATTAAACTAATAATAATAAAGTTGAAGAACTATGAATTCATAGTAATCTAATATAATTCAACTTAACACAAATTCTTTATTTATGACTTTAATATATGGTTTTACAAATATGATTCATATTAAGACTATGATAGTAAATGACCTTTTTTTACTTTATTACCAAATAAAAAATGACCTTTTTTTACTTTATATAGAATGTGACGACGAAATTATTTATATAATGGGGTTCAGCTTTTTTGTTTTTTTTGGTGAATATAATGGGGTTCAGCTGTCTAGCTGACGTTGGTTTGAATTTTTTAAACACAGCCCCATGTGAGTTTTCTGGCCAAAACAAAATTTAAATCACAACCGTCCAAACAATATACTCAGCCTCATCAGTCACGCAGCTGAAAAAGAAAAAAAGAAAAAAGGGATATCCTACTGCCACATACATGCTGCCAAATCTAACCAATCAATATAGCGTTTGAAAATAGCAAATGATGTACATGAAAAATGACAGACTTGTCCCTATATAAGTTTCCGAATTTCCATGAAAAAATGTCTATATGGATAAGTTCATGATCGTCACTATTCATCCAAAAAAGAAGAGTTAATCTACGGTGAAACAATATGGTATAATAGAGGATTTTATAGGATGAATTTTTATTTTTAAATAAGATTTTATTTATAGTAAAGATCCGTTATTTATAATGAAAAATATTTTTTATAATAAATAATATATTTATTTAAATAATATTATTTATAATAATTAACATCAATTTATAATAAATAATATTATCTACAACAAATAATATTTAATTTATAATATATAATATTTAATTTATAATAAATAATATTTTTTTAAAATTTCAATAAAACTCTTCAAAAATTCACTGTATGAAATAAAAAAAAAAGTTCATGATCCTATCACTGTCCACTATCCACTATGCACTCTTGCATAAACTTCTGCAGCAGACCCTGAAAGCATTCATTATTTAGTCAGTGATACCCCTTCCCCACAAAAAAGACCAAATGACCAAAATCTCCCCACCTGATCAAAAACAATTGATGTTCACCACTTGGATCATTTAAAACACTACACACGATCAATTTTTAAACATGTCATTAAAGCTTTTGAGCAGAGCCTCTAAGTTTACACTTTGATAGAGGTGAATTTTTGGTGTTTTTTTTGGTTATTTCAGAATGTTGAAAGATTGATTAATTTATAAGCCAATTAAACAAGTAGAGTAACTACTTTAAAATGCTAATAATAAACTAAACCAAGAATGCAAAATTCAAGAAGAAAATAGTACAAAATTATTTTGTAGTTCTTACCATCTTTGACGACAGAGAAGGCAAAGTGGCAGGTGGCGCACAATAGCACTGACATTAAGGCAAGCCTTCGCATTGTTAAATTGAAGTCTGCAAATTTTTGAGAGAGAGAGAAGTAGACAAATGCACAGAGCAAGACGAGGATGAGCATGGGCTTATATGCATGCTAACCTACTAAAACACCCCTGGATTAGAGAAAAAATTCATAAATTGCCATTTTTCCCCACTTTGTCTTCACGTGGCACTTATTATTATCAATGACGAAATTTTTACTGAAAATTTTGTTTTTACACTAAAACACGACCCGGAACCCGAAATCTGGGCATCCCTTCTTTCGGTGTGTTGAAGACAAAAGCTGTTCAACATCACATGGGTTTCACACTTTCACTCACCAAAGCTATTGCCAATGGCATAGAGCATGTCTAAGACCACGACACCGTTTGATTAACTTTTAGTAGATGTTGTTTCAAGGGCAGATTTATAATTTCACAGTTTCCAATCGAATTTCTCATCGATATTTAAAACTAGATCTCGTCGTTAATCCTTGTTTAGCAAATGCATTTTTTGAATTACTAAAAGGTCCTTAACCTTTTCTTTTTTCTCGATTAAGACCAAGGCAAATGTTTTTGTGATAGCATTATATTAATGTCGGTCGTTTGCTAAACTTTTAATAGATGCTGTGGGTATAAGGCTAAATTTGAAATTTCTCGCTTTGCCAAATGAGCTTCTCATCAATATTAAAATGAGATCATGTCGTTAAACCTTTTATTTAGGCTACGTTTGTTTACGTTTTCGTTTTTAGTTTTCCGTTTATGTTTTTGATTTTTTTGAAAAATCAAAAACGGAAACGTGTTTGATAACCGTTTACCGTTTTTTTTTTTTTTTTTTTCAAAAACGTTTTTAAAATTTTAAGAAAAAACAGAAAACTTTTTTTTTCCGTTTTCATTTTGCGTTTTCGTTTACTCTGTTCTCTTTCGCAACCTCAATACCACTTCTGTCCAGATCCAGCTTCACTCGACCCGCAGCTTCTGATCGTCGATCTTCCCCGAACGGACTTCACCATCTTCGATTTTGTGAGGTATGTTTATGGTTTTGGTTTTGGTTCCAGATCTGTTGTTTTGGTTTTGGTTTTGGCTCCACATCGTCTGCTTTTGTTAATCTTTTATCTTACGTTTTGCCTCTAGTATGATATATTCATGTAGAGTATGCCCATTAGGGGTTGAAAGATTGTTGTTTCCTGAAACTAGCTTGGTCAGGCACTGTTAATGGTATTTCATCTGTTGCAACAATTTAAAACTTGAAGGATCCATGAGCAACCTCATCGTTTTATTTTTTTTTTATTTTTTTTTAAATTCTTGAAATATTAATGTTAATATTACTTTTGGCTGTTGGATGATGATTTATCTCAGTGAGTATATCATTTTTTTTATATTACATTTGGAGTTGTTATGCAGAAAAAGTTGCTTATATTTGTGTGACATTGTGGTTGCTAGCTGAAGCTGTAATATCCCCAGTTAAAGCTGAACAGTTTTATCAACTTTTTGTGGTCTTTTTTACTTAAGTTATTGTGTCTAGAAATGGACAAGCATCATGGCTCTTGATGGTTTTGTGAGTAATGCATTGCACTTTCTGTTACCTTGGATGTGGAAAATACTGATATTGGTGGTTTCGTTTTTGGCACTTTTCTTTCTTTCCTCCCTTTATTCTAATGCTGTTGTTGAAGTATAGCAGTTCAACCCAAAGGGGAATTGCTTGCTTTGATGAATGCATATATCTGATATCTTATGGAAATATATACAAGTCATGAAGTTTTTCCCCCTTTTAAATAATGTTACAAATAATTTTTGTATCCTTGCTTAATTTGGGAGCCTAGGTTGTGTTTTGTTATCCTTAATCTCCTCCACATAATAATTGTTTCTACTGTTGATGGTAATTAATAGCCTTGTGGGTCTGAACTCTGGTATAACTATAAAAAGAAAATGTTAGGAATTTAGGCATACAATTTATTAAAGTAA